>JARQTD010000865.1:57838-75915 GCA_030142515.1 Cephus sareptanus | reverse complement strand
ACATTAGCTTGCAGTTTTGACCCCTTAATGCTTCAGGTCCCGAAAGTATCCCGTGGACATATTTATATATATATATAATCATTTACTGCAGCTCCATTCAGCTGCTTTAGACGCATTGTTATTATTTGTAATAATTATTATTAAGCAAAATTATTGACTAATAAAAATGTTTCAATTAATAAATACAGTAATACATATCACGATATCAAAAAAGAAAGTCATCTTTTTTGGCTAAACTCATAAAACAAAATGCATTAATGCATCGAAATGCTGTCTTTGGCACACGATACCAGAAATTGTATTTGCGCTCAAGTGGAAAATACAAAATGGGCCGATAAAAAACAAGAAAGAGAGGAGGGAAAATTGGAGGTCGGTCGGTAAATTAAGTAGGAAAGGTTAGAAGGTAGAAGGTTTAGGTGGACGGATAGTAGACTCATTTCACGGTCAGTTGGTACCGCTGATACGGACGGTGCATCGGGCACTTGTCGACCATTTTCGTAACTCTTGGAATAACAATAGAATTAAAAAAAATCCCCCAAAAATGTCGAAGACCCAAATAAATAGCCTCTTGAAAAATCGCCAAAAATATTGGCACACTCCAATTCGAAAAATAGGCAATATTTAAAAAAATTTTATTCTTTTTTCCCTTGCTTTGCAATTTTAAAGCAATTCTTTCGTGCTCGTCATGCATTTAATTTCATTGCCTCTTTCCCTTTACACTCCACTCCGCGTATTCACTTATTTGCACAGCGCTTTTGGTTTTCCGTGAGTATTTGAAGAATCGTCCAATAATGCAGAGTGCATCGGCGTACCGGTTTCAGTATATTCAAACAGTTTTTTACATGAAATGAAAAAAAAAATAAAAGTAAATGAAAGACAACGAGCACGTGTTTGTGCTTCTATAGGAAAAAGGAAGACAACGCGAAACAGGCAAAAAATAAATAAATTGTATCATTCAGTCCGTTTGGTTTAAACGAGTGTTGGCAAACAATAGCATGAGAGTTCTGCGTGATGTTCTGCAATTATTCAGGGGTGCCAACCGCTTTGGCCTTCGTTACGCTCGTGACAACGCTATCTGCCGACGTGATGTGGTCGTTAGGAGAAATATTTTGAAAATCGCATTAAAAAATGTCGTTCCAGAGGAAACAGTTATATTAATCGAAAAAGTTACAATGCACTTTTGCATTGCGTCATTTGGACTGGGATATTACTGTACGAATCGTAATACCATCGTAATGCAAAGTTTAATCGAAATAACTATAATTCGTTTCATCCGAGATAATAAAAAAAATTTGCCAATATGAAAAAATACAAGGCAAGTGGTTGCAGCTTAATAAAAATATAATTAAATTATTTTCAATAATTTTCTATGCATTTTCGAGTAAATAATATGTATAATATCCTATACACTTTCATGCGTTTGGAAAACAGCAGATTTTTCACGTTAAACTTGAGACTCAAACAAAAAATCTCAAATTTCCAATCGGAACAGTTTAGAGCGATATCAAATTTCCAGTTTAAAACAGGAATCTCCAATGGCAATTTAAATTGTCGTAAAATAAAGTAATGTGATAACTTTATTATTGCTCTTTGTACAATGGCATATATGTACATATATATTATAACGGGATGCCCGGCTCTTACCGTTATAATTAATTTTTTATCCATAGAGCCACCAGGGAGCGCTAGAGGGCTAGGAATTTCCGAAAAATTAGGAGTTCTGATCGGGATTCGAACCCGATACCTTCGGACTGCCAAGTCGAGCACTTACCACTGTGCCACTGAACCCACTGTCCGACCTGATAAGTCCTATTTATTTATTTTTCGGTCAGTCCTAGGTGGTATCCCCTCCAGCTCTGTAACGCCACGTTACAATATATAGAGTATATATAACGCAACTGCAGATAAGAATTCCGAAGTCAATCCATCAATACACAGAGCTAGTAAAAAATACGTGTAAAATGTATGAGACGCAAAGCAAATGAGGTATCAGAAATGAAAAAAAAAATGGAAAAAGTGCAAAATCGAAAAGTATGACAAGGGTATAGGGGTGGTGGTTGGTACTGCACGGATGACAGTCTAGAAAACTTGAGAGCAATCTCGAGCAGAAAAAAGATAAAATGTAGTTGGTTTTTATTGAGGATGAAAGAAATCTAAACCGTTTCCGTACTAGTTCTAATGCAGCTAAAACAATAGTAAGGCAGATATATGAAAGGTGTATATATGTATATCACATATAAAAAGAGACAAAAAGACATGATGAAAAAGTTTTCAAAGATTGAAAAAAGAAAGTGCCCGATAATTTTTCGGAGGAGTAGATTCCAAAGAAGTTTAGTGCTAAGAGGGTGGTTGAATGTGAGTTCAATCTTGGGGCGGATATTCAATTAAGCGGACAGTATCCCGAAGCTAAGAGCTACCAGCAGCACCCCTAAAGTATCAGCAGTAAAAGTAGCTAGCAACAGTAGCTAAAATCTCCTTGGAGTACTATAAAGCTGAAACCCCTTTCTCGCCCTTAACTTAGGGGTAGTATATATGAAACCGGTACAGCTGTTGGGGTAGTAGAAGGAACGGGTTTAAATTCAATTCCGCTTTATACGTACGCCTACTCAACGTAGCCATCTTGCTGCACGGAACTCTCACGCACACCGGAAACGGCGAGCACACGACTCTATAAGGTAACCCCCTATTTATACGGCCCTGAACGACCTCTATACACCCCTGACGGTGCAACCCCTCTCAACGTAGTACCTACACTCCACTGATTGAAAAGTTTTCATTCGTGCGATAGGTCGCATGTCTTGCCTTTGCTCTTTTCTCTTTAGCTTCTTTTCTTTCATCTTTTTTTTTGTTGTTGTTCAGAACTTGTATCGAATTTTTTTGCGAAACATCGCTTTTATCCTGTCGCCGCTGACTTTTCCCTTGGGGCTTGACGAATTTCCGACACTTTTCACTTTTTCCAGTTACCTTCTCGTAGGCCATAACGTGGAGTCTCTTTGCAGCCGACTATAGAAGTTACCATAAAAAGGGTGTCGTGTTGGGAACGCATTACCTGTATGGACGATAGATGTAAAATTGCGTTAAAAAAGAAAAAGAAAAAATAAATAAACCCCAAGATTCCAATCAGTCGAGAGGTTTAGTAATTTGTATTAGAAATTCGTTAGCTTTGTTGCACACTGTATAAAAGAAAAAAGAGTACAAATTATTTGTCATTACTGTAAGCACAGCGACCATTAGTTTCCTCTTGTAATCATCATAATGGGACCTGGATATCGTAGCCAACGATAATGCAATACGGAACAAAGCAACCCAAAGGCAAATTAAACAAGATACAATCCCAAAGTAGCTTCGTGATGCAAAACAACCTTCTGGAAGGAGTTGAAGAAATTTCAAATACACAATAAAAAAAATATCCCTAGACGATTTCCCATCGATGCATATCACTAGTTGAAGCGTAAGAGTAAATTTTTTAAGGGTTGAAATAAAGGGCGAAGGGTATATGCTACTGAAAGGAATAAAAAGAGAAGTGATGAAAAATCAAGCTCACCCAGAATAGCCTGTTTAGATGTGCAATTTCCGGTACTTTGTAGGTACCGACCTAGCAACTTCCCAACCTAATGACCTTCCCTAGCTTCGGGGCATTTTTCGTTGTAACACGAGACCTTTCATCGTTATGGCATATATTTGTGGATAGGCATATATAAGCATAGTAGGTACGTATACCTAACCTAAAGTAGCCGTGGATGAGTAGGTAAGCGAAACATGTTCGAAACATGTTGAAAGTTGAAGAACCGATATAGGTCAGACAAGTTGTACAGGCTGTACCTACATTCCAAGTGACACGTGCCGCCAAGTTGGTTGCCATAAGATACAGAAGGCGATGAAGTTTGAAACCCCGGGCGACCTCTTACTAGGAATGATTAAATTTCCTCCCTTAGGTCGATTTAATAAAGACACCCTTTCCACTTTGACGATATCTACCCATGCCAACGCACCAGTTCACAGTGCTGGTATACTACCTGTGTACGTGCTTTTCTATACCTATAGCAACGATTTTGAATTATAAATTTTATGACTTTAAGAAACGTAGATATCAGTACAGTCAGTAAAAAAAATCTAAACTATTTGGATACATCGCGTAACGTCTATTTAGATACAGCAGACCTATTCGCTTAGAAGTCTAACAAATATTCACGTAAGATTTTCATAGCGAGTTGTCTCTTCTTTTTTATTTATAACCTCGACTTATCTTTTAGGGTTGACATTTTTGTATGACCGATAACCGAAAAGATAGATTATATTTCACAACCATTGTCTCAAAACGTATTTCGTAGCTCAAATGTGGGGTCCTAAAGTTGTTACCTATTAATGTGTTTTTGGACATCATAAACCAAATTGTGACCTTCTTTCGGTAGGTTATTCTTGTACTTTCAGCAGGATACTGTACTGTCTGGGTGTAACTACGTATTTTTTATCAGTGGGTCATCAACCAAGTGGATCGCGAATCAGCCGATACTTCTGGTACACTGTGCATACGTTATGTGAACTTAGTATATTCAACATATGGATTTTTGATCTAGCCTTATCAGAGAGTGTGATTAACGTGAAGAATTAATTGATATTTTTGTTTATTTGTATATGCATTGCCCATAAGTTTTACACATATGTACACGTTGTTAAATGTGACTATGTGTCACATCAGTAGATATATACGTATAATGGAACCGAAACACGTTAGCATCCCCTACGGACCTTTCGTGCTTGGAATTGAATTGAGATTGCTTTAAGCGGGTGGCACACGTCGCGACGCTCTTTGGTACATCGTATATCTGTATTTATATATACGTATATATATGGGAAAGGATGGATAATGGTAAAAAGTAAAAGAGAAAGGAGATTCAAGTAAGAGCTCAAAGAGATAGCTATCTGCGAAAAATACTGGATCCGAATAGGAACGAGTAATTCATTTTGAAATACGGTTTTCTTTTTGTTTTCTTATAAACTTACCTCTTATTCGCCTTTTTTATTATAAAATTCTCGAAAATATTTATTGACCGATCTTGATTATTTCTTGGAAACGGAACAAAAAATATCAATTTTTATTTTTTATCTATATATATTATATATAATCAAGTAGGGTCATAAACAATTGAATCGCGATGTATCGTGACGTCAAGTTTCAAAGACGGAAGTCAATATAGAACTTGATAAAGTTTAAGGCGATTGTTCATGATCCTACTTGACGATTATGATGCTGATCGATTCGACTACTCTGAATGGTACAATGGGGTCCATTTATGGAATGCTCGGTGGGTGGAGTGGTAGATGACGGGTGCGATGACGTTTCGTGACGTTAATTAGAGGATCGAGAATGATTTGCCGTTGAACGAGACTACGGTTCGTTAGCGTTAATTAGAACGTTCATAAAGTATCGCTAATTGATTGCTCCATAAATCTACTACAGCGATTCCCATTGGGAGAACACAAGACAGTTTGAATCAGCCGCCCAGTCAAATGTACCGTCATTGCGAATTTCTTCAAACCCATTATCGTACTGACGGACGTTCTCACGTCGTTTGATTTACTTTCATTTACACAGTAAAAAAAAATGATTTCGATTACAATACTTTCACGTAATTCGCTGCTGAAGACTGTTGTCGTACAATCGGAAGTTTTAATTCTTGCACCAATTCATTTGAATATTTTTTTTGGTTTAATTGGATCTTGACATATCTTCCATTGTTACACAGTTTTCATTTCGACTATCGGATTTTCCTTGGTTCCTCGGATTTGGTATGAATACGCACAAAAATCCACATACTGAAAAGAAGAAATATGGATGTCAGTTTTTAATAGTGAAATTTGATCATACCGATTGGCACGATCGATTAGTTAAATAAATGATCGACAATACTCACCAAGAACCACGCTTCCGGCTCCGATAATGGCGACAGTGCAATTACGCTCGATGAGAATTCCAATGATATTTCCAATGACACTGGTACCTAGCCGACCACTAGTTAATGCCAAGGATACGGCCATTGCCCTAAGACGGTACGTATTAATTAGACCGATAAGATTAATTAAATATTTCGTTACAAAGATTAGTCCCCAATCATTAGCATTTTTTCTTTTATACAAATGTCTAAAAAATGTTCAACCTAAAATATTTTAAACTGCTTTATGAACATTTTGAATTTTTAGATTTTCAAAAAAAAAAACTAACTAAGTTTTTGTAGTGCTGTAATAGATCACGTCTTAATCAGACTCTTGTTAAGGTATTAATGACAAGTACGATACTTGTTTAGCGCTAACCTTAAATTGGTGGGATACAGATCCACAATGGTAGCGCTGAGAACGCTGATATTGGTCCCTGAAAGGATGACGAGGAGTGTTATGAATACTCTAACGAAGACGTCGCTACTTGTGAAGTACATGCCAATGCCTGAGAATCCACTGACAAATAATGCTGATACTGCAATTTAAGGAAAACAGAAAAGCGATAAGTTCGTTTCTATCGGAGTCTCCACTCAGGTGGATAGTGGATCAATAGCGTGAAGTTAAAAGAAATAGTAAGAAATAAGATGAACAAGGCATATGGATATCAAGAAAAAGGAAACGCCAAAAATAAAAATTCATAGTCTGATCAGATATTTGATATCTTTTTTTTACCAAGCACTTTTTTTTGACCCAGCAATTTAACGAGGCCGCCAATGGTTGTGTAGGACAGGACATAAGAGCCTCCGAGGATGAGGGTACTTTTGTAGACTGAGGTATCGATAGTACCAATAACGACGGATTCGGTCACCGTTAAGTTTGCACTTTTTGCGGACTGGATCGCCGCGCAAACTAGCCCGTAACTATTTGTCGACTCGATAGCGGTCATGGTGTTCAATATATCTGGTACCCACAGATACATTCCGGCTGAACTGTTGAACATGGAACACAAAGAGATTGAATTGAAGTTCATTAGGCTTCTGTTAAATCTTTCAATGAATTTACACTGAGAGGCTTGTTGACTTTTTAATGAAATATTCATTGGTCGTTACAAAAGTACAGAGAGCTGTTTTACCGGTGTACTTTTTTTTTCTTTAATTGAAAAAAAACTAGTGTTACTTGCGAAAGTCCAAAGAAAATCCCTGTCCCTTTTATATTTTTAATTAAAATATTCTTACACCCCTACACTCACATGCCGTAAATGCCAAATTGCATAGTGCAAAACAAGAGTGTAGTGAACAGGTACGGTGGTAAAAAAAGTGCGACGGTCTGTCGCCAAACCAATTTAAAAAATTGTGCAACATCGGATTTCCGACCAGCAGAATTGTGCAATTCGTCATTTTCCTCGTTCTGCTGAATCTCAAATTGCAAGTCTTTCACCTGTAACGTAACGAATGGTTATTAACAGTGTAAAGGTTTGTATCCCAAATTGATAAGCGAAAATAAAATGAAAATCATTTCTTTCACCGGATAATCTTCCTCGGACTTATTTTTGTTAACTGCGTACATTCTTCGTAGAACCTGCAGAGCTTCTTCCTTCTTTTCCTTTGACATCAAAAACTTTGGGCTTTCCGAATAGCGCATCAAGATAAAAGCAGTGAAAAGACATGGCAGTCCCATGACAATAATTAGAAGACGCCACGATCTAAACTTTACGAAACCAAGATCATAGTTTATATCCAAAGGCAATATGAGCCAGGAGAGAGCTAGAAAAATGAAAAAGAAAGTGAAATATCTGTCTAACAATAAAAAATATCACGGAGATAAATTCATGGCTCGACATTTTCTTTTCGTACTTTTTTCATTCACAACTCACCCGGTATCACCAGAAAGCCCAAAGCGATGAAGCCGCAGGTCCAAGTCATAATGAACGACCTGTTCCTGGCTGGTAGGAATTCGCTGAGATAGGGATAAACTGTGGATGACAATCCACAGAGACTGGAAAACGGTTATTTCACATTGAATTTACGAATTTTCTGCTCGTATTGTATTGCGTCAGCGAATCAGTGAATTCTTTTTGCTGTGGTTAAAGCTGATGTACCAAAAGTGGCCTTAAAACTCACAAGATGCCCGTAAAAAATCTGAAGGTCGTAAAGGTGGAAAAATCCGGTGCTAAGCTCGACAGGAAACTTGAGGACCAGGTGCAGAAGAAAGTTATCAACAGGATCGGCTTCCTGCCGAAGACGTCGGCGCAAAATCCCCAGCCGTGGAAGCTCAGGATCATCCCTAATCGTACCAAGAAAATTGTATCATAATGGGAAGTGAAGTGGCACAATGAAAATCCAAAAAAGAGTTAAACGAAAGTTTCATCTCTTAGAGTCTATAACTAAAATATAAAAGTCTTATTACTTGAATCTGTCAGATTTTTATGAGCTTAAAGAATTATTCAAAAATTTCTTAAATATTTTTTTTATCTTATTTGTTTTCGACTTCTACATTTTAATGAAACCTTGCACAAAGTAGTATTGAGCTTATTGAACCTCAAAGACTTTTGTTTTATGCTGCTGATAGATTTTGCATCTACAAAGAATTTTCGAATATTACTTCGACAGTATATTTTTTAATTCGAAAAAAAAGTAAATTTTACGAAAGTCAATTATTTTAAGCCTTACCCAAATAAATTGCTCCTGATATCACACCCTTGTCAAAGGTATCAAGATCGAGGTCATATTGTGCAACAGGCAGTATGAAACTTATACCCAAAGATTCAAAAATACTGATAGACAAACAAGTGCCGCAAATGAGTATAAGTAGTGCGTGATATTTTCCAAAACCTAAATAAAGTTTTATTTTTCAAAATTATTACATTTCATAAAAATTCGAGTGATCTATAAATTCGATATTAATACCTGCAACCTCGATGGCCGTTTCCAAATCCACAATTTTCCCGTGATATTTGTCATTTTGACTTTCTGAAATAAAAATTTTTAAAAAACTTAAGTAATTAAAAAAATTATTTAGATACTTAGTAAAACTCTAGTTAAATTCTACCGCACACGAAACAATACGAAACCGAAAAAGAAATCAGGTCAAAAAATAAGTAAAAATTTTTATGATTAACTATGTCCATTTTGAAAATGTATATTAACTGTTTTATCACATAGAGAACTAAGTACGTTAAACTTTTATCAACACAAACTCGTAAAAAATGTTTTTTCTTCCCCCTTGGGACTGTCTAATCTGAGCTCACACAATCATACACGCTTATAATTTAAAATCTAAATATAATAAACTATATAAAACTATATAAAATATAATAAATAATAAGTAAAGTTCTCACGAGTCAACATTCTGAAGAACATTTGCCGATAGAGGCCTGCCAACGACTAAAATCTTGAAAATCCGTTTGACCTGCTTATCAGTAAGATCATTTTTTTCGATTCGTATTGGCGCACCAGTTATTTTGCCTTATCATTTCTGTTTTTCATACTAATTGTAATTCAATTGTGACCATGCAAATTTACATGGATTTATTGCCCTATTCACAGTTTTTTTTTCGCTTTGATAAGACTACCGTCGTTCGTTATCTCCATACGACAACAATTTTATTTATAAATTGTGATCTTATTTGCATCGTTACTGCTCAACGGCGAAATCTCAAAATGTTTCAAAAACGAAAAAGTATCATTTAGACATAACCTAAACACTGTGTTATAGCTAAAAATATTTTGTTAAAAACTTTTTGGTAAAAATTGCATGACTGAGTTACATGAACATTTATCGGATACAGTAGTCCCTGTTACCAGACGTTCCAGAAGGAACAAGGAATCTTACTTGAGCTTGAAAGACAGAGCATTTTAATAATACAAAATTCGATACTAAAACAGTTGAACCCGTTCCGTTACGTACTTCAAGATTTTGATATATTTTTTAACCACAATTTATAATTTGTATCAGAATTTCCCATCCTTTTTTGTGCAGTATTCTGCACTGGGTAATTTTTTTTAACGCATTTTACGTATAGTTTTGTAGATCTTCTTGAGAATGGAAGATAAGGAAAATAAACCAAGGCAACTGAGTTGCTTGACTCGGGGTAAGAGAAAAAAGCATAATTTAACTGTTCCAAGATAGATAAAAAATCGATTATATAAATTTATTAAACAGGTCCAGGACCAGCATATCTATTACCAACATTAGTCGGTTATGTGGGACACGATCCATCCCGTTACAGAAACCCAGCGTACAGTATGAATTTTCGAACACATACAAACATCTATAGCGTGGGCCCGGGCCCATGCTACAAAATAGATCAGCAAACGAAATTTGGGATAGAGAAATCACCAGCTTTCACGATGGGCCATAGGGAAATGTCAAAGTGTAAGATTCTGATTTCATATACAAGATCAAGAATATAACCACATATTTTTAATTAGTACAGAACACAGGACCAGGTCCAGGATCCTACAATCCCGAACATTGTCCACCGATGAATCACAGTATAAGACCTGCTGCATATTCCATACAATCACGATACGGTGGAAAGTTAACCGATAGTGGACCTGGACCCAACGCATATCTGGTACCAACTTGCATAGGACCCAAAATTCCAGACAAGAAGGCAGAAGGAGCCTTCACTATGTAAATTTTATACCACAACTATTTTTCAATGGATTTTAAAATTCATTATCATGAAATCGTTATAAAATTCATCCAATACACTTTGCTGTAATCGTAGTGATAAGAATCGTTTATTCGAATTAACTTGTATGTTTCGCTTTTACAATATCGTCAAGTGTCTTACATAAAACCCGGAAATTGGTTAGTTTAAGATGAAAATGCCATGTATTTATTGTCTTGTTTTACAGTTCTGGGCCACATCCAGGAAGCCGATACGAATCGAGTCCTGGACCAGCTGCTTATCGGAACGTTAATTGTGATTTGGTTAAGAAAAAAATGCCGGCATACACTGTATCTTCAAGAGTTGGGCCTCGTGAGGCCTTTCGTGATGGTCCTGGACCTCAGTATTATCCTCAGGTTCATAAAGGAAAGAAACCTCCCATGTATTCATTTGGTGTTAGACACAGCGAGTGTGCCACTACGCCCATTACAGAATATGACGAATAAAGTTTGTACTGGGAATTCTATTGTCACTTGTTTGATTGACAACGTACCATTGAACTCCTTATTAAACAGTTTTTATATTCCGGACGTGAAGGAATATTAGTTAGAAGGATTACTTAGTTATCTAGATAACTACTATAGAATATGTCAATCAGTTTTGACAATACATTGATAAGAAGCCAGGTATATTAACATTGGCCATGGTAATGTATTTTGATAAAAAATGGTGGTAATTTTTCGATGCCAAAATATAAAATTTTTCAAGCAGCAAATAACTGCTTTATCGGTCGCGTTTAACGCTGTTATCGTGCGAGTATAAACATCTATAGGAAACAACGAAAATGACAGTAGCTTGTTGGACGGAGTTTTTTTTTGACAGAAACTGTTGAAAAAACGGAGGCATACAATTTTTGGTGATTACTGGCGGTAGAATAAATTTTCAGGTTTCGTAATGTCTGTATAAATACTGAATAAAGCCGATAACGTAAATGGTGAGATTAAAGTTACCTTGTCATTTTATTCTTCGCTTTTGATATGATAAGCCTGGGATTGTGTAGGTTTTTCATTAATTCAGTTTTCAGACTGTTTGACGTTATGCTAAATTTCGGAAAATAATCTATACAATGCCGCCAAAAAAGGATAATAAAAAAAATGTTCAGGAGAAGAAGGATAATAAAAAAAATGTTCAGGAGAAGAAGGATAATAAAAAACCTGCTAAACCGAAAAAAACACCGGCTGTCGTTTGCGGTTTTAAAAGTAAGTTATAATTTTATACGACAACTCATAACATTAGAATGAACGTTAGATGTTGCTATTCAATAATTGTCATTTTAATTTGACTTTTCTTACAGGTCCTGGACCCAAATACAAATTGGCCACTTTGGTCGGATACGATGGTCATGACACAACGAAATATCGGAATCCAGCATACACCTTCCGATTGAGACAAACGGGAGTGGATATATGCGATGGGCCCGGTCCAAAATATATGGTAAACATGAACCGTTTTGGGCCTTACACGTCACCTGGTTATTCGATTGGCTACGCAGCTACAACTTTTGGTAAAACCAATTTTGGTAAAACCAATTTTTAAATGACTAAGGAACCTAAAATATACTCAATTGATTTTCAGGTTCATTTTGTGGACCGGGGCCAAAATATATGGTCCGTGATCATGGACCTAGGGCTCCTGCATTTTCCATAAAATGGCGAACAAATCCAAGAGCAGGTAGTGGGACTCCAGGACCATATAATATACCATCTACTATAGGACAAGGTCCAGCTTTTTCGATGTAAGGCCAACAATTTTTAACTAACTTTCCAAAATATTCAACAGAACAAACTTTAAAGCTTTAACCCTATGCATTTGCTGTGGTCAAAAAAAAATTATCTCTTTGCTGCTCTGTTTTGAACCAGAAAATGCTAAACATCCACAAAAGTTAATATTTTATCCAAAATACACACCTTTTCATGATGGCCACAGCAACAGACATTTCCATGTAGTCCATGCAACCATGGCTACACGAAAATGGAACATTATATATAAATTTATATGTTCTAGGGGTACCAGAGGAGCTACCGGTGTCTGTGAAACTGGTCCTGGTCCAAAATACGGCCTATTTGATTTATGCGTAGTAAAACCGTGCCCACCGAAATTCAGTTTAGGCTACAGACAAACTGGGAATTTAGCGTGTGATGGACCAGGGCCCAAATACATGCCAAAGATACCAACTTGTAACGAGAATCCTGGATTTACATTTGGCATTAAGCACAGCGAATGCGCACCACCTTTAGTGACAGAATGTGATGAAAAATGTTGAAGTTCGTAAATTCATATCTATTTTATGAAAAATGGGGGACTTTTTAAGATATGTATCCCATCCTTGATCCAACCCATTGATTTGTTGAAATTATATAATGACGACAATAGAATTTAGAAAGACAAAAATCTGCCGCTAAATAATTCATACAGTGTATCTTCGACTAGTCTGCAGTGAAAGGATTGTCTTAACGAATGCGAAAATCAGCTTATCAACTTTAAGTTAAATGAGGCCCGAGTGGTAACTGGTTAAAATAATGATTTCTACACCGGCTGTGGCTATAGACAAATTACAACGCAGATCCATAGATACGAATTTCAGTCGGTATCAACATTGACCGAAGATAAAGAAGCTCGGTATTCTCGTGTAAATAATTCAACAAAATGAGTTCAATTTGAGTTCACTTGAAACTGAGCATATCAAACTATGAACTTTGTAGTCAAGGTGTATCTACAATTGAGCTGCTGTTTTGTACTCAATTTTTGAGGACACGTTGCTCTGGAGTCGGACCCTTACCAAGTACTCAAGTACCGACCGACCTATGACCCAACTCTAGAGCTTCGCTGACGTTTACCGTCCAAGTTTTAGTTAAGGAATTTACCGTAGGAGGGCACCATTCGTTGACCATTCTTGAATAGGAGGGAGTACCGACTGGTATGCGGGGAAATGAATCGCGAAGCTCCATTGTATCGGGAACCGATCTCGTGTAGAAAACTCTTTCATACTGCGTCCTTTCTTCCTTTTATTTTTCTCCAAATTTCTTAGCCTTCCAATTCGTTCATCGCTTCTTCATCTTTTTCTCATCTGTTTTTCAAGGTATATTCTTATCACTTATTCCTTTCTTCTTTCTCTCCTTTTTATTTCATTTTTTATGTTCCCCAATTTCTTCCACTGGCTTATACCTTTTTTGTGATATCATGTTGATATCACTGTCAACTCCGTAGTAAATATGCTAAGACGGTTTGAGCGATGGGGAGTCACAGGTTGGCGTCAGCATCCCTTACTGCGCTCTCTTGGGGAATAGTCACGTTAGTCTGCGTTCACTTAGGCCTACTCCACTTGGCGTCTTCCCAGTCACTTGTTAACTTCTATAATTGCCCTCTGTTGGGAACACTGCGCGCTGATCGACGATTAACCGGGTTCGCTTCCGGTCACGAATATGGTTCCGTACGTCTATCCTGACCGAGCTTGGGCTTGTGGCACGAAGTGATGGAGGTTCAAAGCATAATTCTTGAACTCTTGAGAATTTCCCGATTTCGCTCGATCATTTCTCCTGCGATCGGCTCGATTAGTCTGGCTCCTATTTCCATGTTCTGAATCTCCGATACGAGCATATATAATTGCTTAGTCCAAACTTTTTCACACAATTCTTTTTTTTAAGCGTCTGTACTCTCGTCTCTCGGTTCTCTGTGTCCACCGCTGAAGGTCGGTATCTCCCCTCTACGGTCCTCTGTTCCTCGCGTGACTGGAGTCTGCGGTTACTTCGGTATCTGCCAGCCTACGTTGTTCATAGGGGGTTGCGCTCGATTGTATTTCGCACTCTACGCTGCTTAACCTGGCCTTTTGCGTTTGTTTTTTCTGTTGATTGCAATATTTGAAATAATTGTTTCCTACTTGCATCATCTTTTTCTTGAATTTTTCTGCCTCGGACCTTAAGTCCATTTCACATCGCCTCATACCCCTTACCCCTTACAACTATTTTCGAGAAACGTGAAATTGTGAATAAGTCCATTTGAATATCCGCATCTCAAAGTCATACTCGCGAAGTCTCATGTTGATGTTGGATCGTGACGAGTGAATAATTAGACCGTATCCGGAAAGTCGCATAGTGCAACAATAATCGGACGAATCGCCTATCGGTAAGAACGAACATCGAGTATCAGAAGACAAACTGGACCTGTGAACGTGTAGACATACATGATGTACACAAAGACAATTGAGAATACGACACGATATAGACGAAACTTCTCCAAGACAAGGATTCTTCGATGAGTGACTTGTCCTTTCCCTTCTTTTCTCTTTTCCAATTGCAATAGCCGTTTGCGTAATCGGAACTTCCTTCCTTTCCTTCCTTTCCTTATGACTGTATCCCCAATGGGGGACATGTGCCAGTAACTGGACGTAATCGGAACTGTTACGAAGAGTTGAAGGGAGCTATGATGAACAAAGGGTAGGACGGGAAAAGTGATAGCTCAAATTTAAATTTCGTATCTGACCTATCTTACATAACGAAAGATATGTTGTATTAAATAATATTTGACGTTTTTATACGCGATTTCGTAGCTAGTTTTTTAATTTTATCTAGCTAGCACCATCTTACGGTGCATTCGGAACTTTGGTATTTATGTCGGTCACTCCATCTAGAGGTTTCTGTAGCACCCAGGTTCACGTGACACCAAACCTGATACGATCCCTAGTCCAGTCATATTGAGTCAACGGTATAATCAAATCTCATCGTACTTTACCGACAGAGAAAATAAGCTCTGCTCGGTAGGTATGCGCATGTGCCATATAAAATAAAGAAATTAATTTATCCCTAAAAGGTGAACCAACAATTTCAATGTCGCTCAATCGTACAAAAATTGCATTTTCACGTAGCTTATTTTTTAATTTTGTCTTATTTGGATACTATCTGTCTTCATCCATGATACACATAGTAGGCGTGCATGTACGTACTATAACATGTTCAAATTGCATCTATTTTACTGATAAGAATAAACAATCAAATTTTGAATATTTTTTCTTTCCTGCAATTCGTTATTATATACCCGCATCATTTTGCAAATTCGCAAATCCTCGAAGCTCGAAAAGCCACGATAAATTGTAATATCTGCGGCCGACTTAAACCCAGCAAGAAAAACGTTAAGGGTAATACGCAACTTTTCCCCGTGGAAATTATCGCGGCTACTCCATTTCCAAACGTTGCCATTGGTCTTCTGGTGTGGACGGACCGAAGGGGAAAAACAGGGCTGGAATAAGGGCAAGGCGCAGACATGGAAGTAGGATGGTTTTCGTGATTGGTCATTTTTTTATTCGGGCTAGGTCATTTTTTCCTTCTTTCTCTCGTCCCTTCTTCGCACCAACCTCCACTGCCATTGTTATACTTACTAACTTAACTATATAATTTTCATAATCACAAATACTAGTACTGAAGTCGTCACGGCTACTTTTCTGCATCAATCTCGTTCCAGAGTCACGGGTGAAAAAAAATTGCGAAAACCACTGGAAAAATAATTTATTACAACCCACTCCCTGAAAAAAAAAAAGAAATGAATGGCAGCGCAACGATCGCACGTGTGTAGGTTTGTGAGAATCGCGGCGTTGCATTTGCAAACCGACGATTGAGTAATGGCCATCGGATAAGGCATTTTTCACAATTTCTGTTTTTCACAATTTCGAATTTTTCTGCATTGTTCGATTTTACATGAGAATTAATGAAGAATCGGCCTCGTGAAAAATACTGTCGATTAAACGTAACTCATGGTGTTCTTATCGAAATCTAGGCTAAGCGTTAACAGCAAAAAATACTTCATACCGACAAATATCTTTTTTATTGAAATGCGTACATTAAACAAGGGAGGAAAAAATCGTAATATCCCTAAAAATGTAGCGAAAGTGTAGCCCGAAGAAGAAATTTGGCAACACTGTCCTGAGTGGGCTGACTAATTTACGGTGTGACACCCTCGTACGATTTCCCTTGTTTCTCTTTTCTTGTTTATTTTCGTAGCTCTTTTCTCTTGCCTATCTCATCCCACCCCCACCCCCCTCCTACCCTCACTTTTTCTATATCCTTCTCCTCTTACCTTTTCTCTTAGTAGATATTTACCGTTCAACCATCACGTGCCTGGCTCTCATTTTTCTCCGTTGATTTTCGTTTTTTTTCATCTCCTCCAAATTTGGTTCTTTTAAAATTTTTTTCTATTGCCATTCGTCTCTCTCATTCATTGACTCTAAATTCTTTTTCCTTCTGGCTCTCTCACGTCTCTTATACTTTTCCTACCCTCCACCAATAAAAAAAGGCACGCGCGTGACTCTCCATAAATTCCCGTAGTAAGTTCGCCCATGCTCAACCTCTTGATGCAAAGTGGCCCGAGATTTTACATGAAATTAATAAAAAAACGTTTTGAATAAAACGAGCCCTAAAGCGATATTACGGTCGTTGCCGTAAATTATTAATGAACTCACGAATTGTATATAGTAAATTATTTTCTATGATTAATGCGATATTCAAAAAAAGAAATGTTTGAAAATTTATTAGCTTTCAGTGAATTTCTATCGATTATTATAAAGTCGATTGAACGAAATTCATGCTGTTATCTCCACTTCGTCGCATAGCTGCAATAAACATCGTGCGATTGAATTCATTCCACTACGTTACATGCAAATCAAGTAAGTAACGTTTGACTAAAGCAACAGAAGTAATTTTCTTTGTTAGTCTATATGCACAATGACAGAATTACATGCGCTGGTCCCTTTCAAGGTAAATATCCTTGGAATTAGTACAAGCAGACAAATTTATTTTAATATTTTCATACCTGACTACAGTCTCTATACCTAAATGAACCTGATCAAAAGTGCAGTGCTAGTCGAACGCAGCCCACTGTGCCAATACTTTTGACCAGTACTGCCCGTTTTTCTTTCATTCTTTGTATCAACTCTAGAATAATGTAATAAGACGCCTATATGTAGAATATCGAAAATTATTAATCGGAATCTATAACGGGTGATAATTGACTATTAATCGCTTCGTGACCAATTATAGTCTATATTAATTTCATCGTTTCGCATATAGAATTCAGGCTCATAAAATGGTAGTATATTTTGTATTGTACCTTTATACTATTTATAACAAAAAACTTATGCATCACAAAGAAGATTAATATATTAACCAGTATTAATGAAATGTTAAGCAAAAATATATTATAACTTATAACCAGTGAAATATTAACATATGCGATTTCATACAAAAAGAATATCAAATAATTTTGTATACCAGAAATGAGTTTGGTTCACTGAATAAAATAATAGAAATACTGAGTTCGCTCTCTAATCAACTCTCATCACCCATTCATCCACGCATAACCCATATACCGATTACGAATATTAAATCTATTTATACATATACAGTTTGGTTCACTGAATAAAATAATAGAAATACTGAGTTCGCTCTCTAATCAACTCTCATCACCCATTCATCCACGC
>JARQTD010000865.1:14938-52034 GCA_030142515.1 Cephus sareptanus | reverse complement strand
TTTTATTTTCCCATAAAAAAATATTCCTGATAAAGACGTAAAACAACGTGCATGTTACCAGACTACTACCTTAAATAAAAAAAGAAAAAAAAGTAATCGACAAGTGCGAATCAAGTAGGTACACATATATACGGTTATTACGTATACGTATTACTATATGTTTTAATAGAGATTCACTGCATTAAAAGCTAGTGCTTATAGATTAGAAAAACCATGTAGACTTTTTGCACGGTGGACGTGTATATTATGGAATCCATATACACTGTCCTAATCTTATGGTCAATTTATAGTTCAATATATCATTCGCGGGATGACGTTTATTTGCGCGAAAAGGCCGACGAAAATGTAGGACAATAAACTATTGTAGTTCGTGTACCGTCAAACGTGGCCCAAGTAGATTTTCACGATGCCGGATTTGGGTTTTCGTACGGAGTCGAATTACTTGCGCGCCTGCACCAAACGAATGGAATTATTGTCACGTGGGATTACAAAGTTGCTACCTGGTTGTTCCTGGTCAGTAGGTGGTGCAGTAACGTCCAAGCCAATAAATGCCTACCATTGCCGCAATAATCCAGTACTCGTATGCCATCGGGTTATGGCGCAATGCAAAAATAGATATGAATTTCCTCCATACCGTCGCGCACAGTATACGTGCGTCTCGTTGCATATTCATTTAAAAGTATACGTATAAACAATTGAATTAGAAATACGAAATGGAATTGCTAAATTTCTCTGCAGCGCTACAATAATGTCGGAAACGATGAATGTCGTCTAACGCGCTTTTCCAAAGTTAACTACGTATGCAAGTATTATTTATTTAAAACTTGAACGGGCTATTTTCAATGAAAATTGGAACTTTATATTTTTTAGTATTATTATATATTCACGAAATCGAGGAATTTTCGTTGTTGTAAAGTTTTGCGAGTGCATTAAATATTTTTTTATTATGCTTTCTCGTAGTTTGACGTTTTCACGTGCGTATGGTCGTGGCGCTGCATTGTGCTCACGTTCAGAGGTCTTTCTTTGTATTGTTATGCACTAGGATATGACCCCTTATTATATGAATCATTATCAAATCAGTTTCATAGCTCAAGCATATGGTATACGTGTATTTTGAAAATTGTTAATCGGATGTGACGTGTAGCAATGAATTTCATGGATTCAAAGATACAAAAATCCCCTTCGCCCTATACACTCTTTTCTCACAAGCATCCTCTCAACAAACCTTGATATTCAGTCACACAAAGTGTAACAATATTGGTACTGGCAAGTCTGAGGGAAGCCATACAGTGCCAACGCGAAATACGTTCTGTTGATTCACCAAATATTACTTTTCGTAGATTCGATAGGAACGTGACACTCGACGTCCACGTGGGTCTCTTTTTGAGGCTATTTTTATTTAAAAAAAAAAACTGAAAAGTGAACTCTCGAAAAAGCAAAATCCAATACGACGTGGAAACACGAGTTGTTTTAAACAAGTTTGAAAAATATTTTTAGCCCCTCAGGGACGAACAATTTTTTTTTATTTATTCATGGTAATAGGGCACTTTGTGCTGTTGAAGTGTAGTTCAAAATTAATTTTTGAAATGCTATTGCTATTTCTTATTGAAACTTGAATCTCTTTTCTTCTATGAGATATAGACACACGGTACTTCAACCATCATTAACTATTATCAAGCTTTAAACTTTTCGCTAATGATCTTACTGCTCGTATACTATAATCACAGACAGTTTCGTGAGAAATGAGTGACGGGCATTCTGTAATCTTGAAATTTTGAGAATTACTGCTCGATTCATAGGGGTGCGCTTCATTGTGACGAGAACTCGATGACGATTGTCGCTAAGGGTAAGTGGAGAAGCAAAGTTTTTTCTTTGTTCTGAGCTGCTGCCATTAAATGGAGCGTGTTCCAGTCTTGATGAAATAGGCCGTTCCCTTTCTGAACCCCTTTCATTCCTATTACACTGTAATTTCAACTACTGTTACTACTACTGGTATCACTACTGCCGCTACTACTACTGGTACTACTATTTCTACTATTACTATCCTTTCTGACCTCTTCGTGCACTTTTACACTAATACTTTTGTCTGAGAATCCCTCGGCAGAGTTCCTTGTTGAAAAATTATAATTAAAAAAAAACAAAATGGGATTAAGGGATAGTACTTATAGAATTTGAAAGGTGAACAAAAAGTTGATAAAAGAATCTTATTTATTTGACAAATAAGGTATGAAGATTCTCTCAACATTTTATGCTACATGATAATATTGAAAAATGCGACTGAAGGTAGAATGCGAAAATCAACCAAAACATGGAGTACGGTGAATTTCCATTGTTTTCCCCTGATTCCCGCGACAATAAATCATAGAACACACGAAAATGAATGTATTCGTGAAATAGAAGATAACAATACGAAAAGCAAATAAAAAACTAAAAGGAATCTACATGGAATCCAATTCTACGTAAATATCAAAGAAATCTCATATATCCATTGTCATTCTTTCGATATCAGGCATTCCCGTTATTCTTCTTGGCAATTGGAAATTTCCTCTTGCATCTCGCCCCAGGAAGTATCTAATAGAATTATCTTGAGCTGCCCTATGCTATAATTATAGAAAAATTATTTTCTGTTAAAATCAGCAAAAAAACAGATTAATAGTAATTAATATCCGATAATTAATATCCACCAGAGTGACAATTACAAAAAAATGTATAATCTTATAGGTTCAAGGAATCAATGAATTTCTTTAGTTTCTTGCTAAAAATGAAATAAAGGAAAGTTCAATTTTCTGTAATCCTCGAGCATGAGGATGCTGCAGAAGGAATGATGGTCTTCGGGAGGGGGGAGGGGGCGTAAGAATATTCGTAAAGCAGTTCTTATCACTCGCATTCTTTTGGACACTTACAACCGTTTCCACAAAAGGGCAAAAATGCAATCGACTTTCTTTTTATATTATTTTTTGTCTCTCTCGCAACCTTATCTTCTCCCTTTATATCTCTCTCTTTCTTCTCCATTATAATTCTTATCCACGGGGGTGCCTGAGGGCCACGGACCTAAGAAAACGGCGAAAGGAACAAAATACGACTAAGAAAAAGAGAGAGAGCTCTTTTCTCTTCTCTTTTTTTTATAACGCTACGACTTGAGCCACCCTCCAGCCCTTATTTCTCATTCCCCAACGAATCACCAGATGGGGATAAATGCCACATAATCCAACTGACTCTGATTGCTTCGTGGTAGCCGACAAAGAACCAAATCCGCCCTCAATTTCGGTCCATCGATTGGCAAAATTTCTCAGAATCCCAAGAGCAAACATCAGGATTCATTCCAAAAACTTGTACCATTTTCTCATACAGTTTCAAAACAGTCAACAGAAACCAATCGCGTAAAAAAAAGTTAACGTTTTTTACTTAGAAATCTTTTATAAGACATGTCTGACCCTATATTTGCAGCTACTACTTGAATTCAATCGAAACTTCGAGTAATTCAGAAATTTCGTTGTCTAGCGTCAATCATATTTCTGGACGAATAATATTTTTTAATTATCAATTTGAAAAAGCCAATATAATATCTATAGTTGATCCACAAGTTAAACGTGGGATCTACGGAACTCTTTTACATTGAATGTGATAGAGAGATGACCCCTATCAGATACATTAAACTCGTGGGCTGATTACGTGGATATTATTCCTTCAAGAAAGTCTAGGCTTAGATTTTGTTGCGTTTTTCAAAAATTTACGTTCGTTTAATGCCATATAAATTAATTGCAATTTACCATTTCACCAAATACTATTAACTGCATCGCTAGCATTTCTAAACAATTGAACGATCGTGATACTGAATTATCCTCACAAACGAGTTGAGCAGCACGCTAAATCACTATGCTTTAACTATAGAGATCAGGCCAGCACTCCGATTGCATAACTCTATGCATATTTGCGTGGAGATCTGCTAGGGGTTTGAAAGGTCGTAGGCAGCAGAATGTAAGGGTGCTAAGTGTAGGTAAGTACGGTAGATGGAAGTCGGGTATGTATGTAACTACACTAGCAACCCTTAAAATCGCCATTCCCTACATGTTACTCTCACACTGGAATTCCATTCGACACCAACCCTCATTCCTCTACCGAGTACCAAACCCCTAGCAAACCGACCCTCACGCTCGAAACGAATACAACATTATTTCGAACTTCTAAACGTACTTCCGGAGATCGTGTGTACTTCGTAGGACCTTGGGTATATCGGGTGAGGTCAAGGGGGAGAGGGAGAGTTTCAGATATACTCTGGACGGCTTTTCAGATAGGGGTGGTTCTATGGTTAAGAAAAAAGAGTCAGCCGAGGCTTTCTTCTTTCGACAGCCAACAACTTTCCGCGACGCTGAAAGGGGTATTCAATCATCGAGCAAGGTATTTCCAAAAATATCTTACCAGACCCACCCCTGCAGAATTTTCTGGACACGCCCAGTTTCTAACGAGCACCTTTATAGGTCAAATCGTGCAGAGTCAGTAACCCTAATTATGAATCATGAATGCGTTAATCTAGTCCGACACTAGTTAGGGCCTGACCGTATGGGGTGTCTAGGAGAGATCAGAGATGATCTTTAGTAATTCCTTGTTAGTGGCCAACGTGACTCTGCTAGGGAAATAGTTACGAGAGTTCAGATCTGAGCTTGGCTAGTTAATCCTGCTAGGTACCTTATGGCACAGGGTTAGGTCACTGGTCTGACGCTGGTCAAAAAACTGGCTTGCGTCCCGATTGCATTATGGGTAACTGGACAGTGTATGGCTAGGGTTAAGACTGTAAAATGTGAACCCGGATATTAAGTCTCTTTTGTTAATAGTTATGACTGATTTCTGTCTGAAAAGTATTTTACGATGATATGGACAGATTTTTGTGATGACCAGAGTGAGGTTACGTTGTTGCTAGACCTTGTGCAGAGTGAAAAAAATGTATAGACAATCTTATGGTGTCTGGAAAAAATTTCCCTTTATAAATTGTGCCGCCACTATCGTTCGTACTGACAATATTAGTAGCAGCGATGTAGTGTGACATCATCACCCTTTGGACTTGGCAACACACCCTTCTCACCCATTCAGACCATCTCTAGGGAAACGACAAATGGCACATGGGCCAATATTCGCCATGTAACATCGTCCTGTGAAAATGGCACAATAGTCGCGAGATGGCAAAATACACTTTGCCAACTCGAAAATTATTCCCATTGTCGACGCGCGCCCGTCTACAATTCTTAGTCATCGCGGAGTTCGTAAACAGTTTTGGGACGGAAAAAAAGGAAATCGAAACCACGAATGCAAAAAATGTTCAAATATGGAAAATCATATATAGAAACTTACTTAAATACTTGTGAAGTATTACTTTCGAAAGATCTGTCAGTTCCAGTTTGGGGGCAACGAATTTATTAAATTGAATTTTTTTTTCAAATAAGGTGATACGACAATCTGGTCCGTGCAGTCGTGCCTTATGGTAAACTAGTTTACTCCGACATTTTTAATTTCGTTATATCTCTTATCTTGTTCTTATCTTTCGGTACTCACAAAGTCACTGCTAGTCCGACCCTTATCTAACGCAATTAATTCAGTGTTCTTTCTTTGTTTTTCGTGAATCTCGCTGGTACCGCTACAGAGACGCCCTTATTGCCGAGTCCGACGTCAACGCCAACGCCGGCGTCGTAGCGTACGTGACGGTGCATTTACATAACGCCGCTGCAAATTGTCAATGCGGCCAGCTTTAAAAATAAAATATGCACTGCCGTGGTTCTGAGCGCACCCTGGCTGCCGGCAGCAGGGACGTGATTTAAGGGGGTTGTGCAGACGAATAAATTTTCGCGGAAAGTCCGACCAACTCAGCCTCCACCATCGCCCAGGATAAACCCACCTCCTAGGTAGTGGAAAAGGTGGGTTTACAGACGGCTACTGCGAGAAATACGTCGCCCGGTTTGCGTACACATTTTTACTTCTGCTGCATTATTTTTGCATATTTTTTTATTTCGTTTTACCTCATTTCCTTGTCTCTTTCCATATTGTCGTTTATTTTTTATTTTTCTTCCTATTCGTGCAACTGTTATCATTTGACGTCGCTGAATCCAGGTAAGATAATAGGTCGAAACGTGAATAAAGTTGGTATACATGAGCAGTATATATAATAATAGCATATTTAATTAATTTCCATTTCCCATCCTACAGAGTAACAGGCACCATTAAATTTTCTATATCCGTGGTTCTTCCTGTTTCCCTTTTTCTTCGACACCGAAACGGACATTTCTGAGAAACCTTTGCGTGAGCGAAGAAAGTTCGTGAGAAAAACGAATTAAGGGGGGAAAACTGAAGATATGTGCAACAGACCGTAAATACTAAAAGAAAAGCGTAGAAGTAGATCGTGAAGAGAGAAAAGAATCCTTTGTAGAAAAAATAGAAACACTGGAAATTTTTATACCGATCTCTGCATTTTTGAAACAGTACAAATTTTAACAATGTGTACATTTCATGTAAAGTCGTATTCACTTGCCACCGAGTATGGTGAAAAAGCGTGTTGTGGGTTTAGAAAAAAAAAAGTTAGACGCAAAATCAATCTGAACTGGGCAATGGCGCTGGTGTTGATAGAGACTTCACAAAGACGTAAAGGGGTTCAAGAAAGTGAGATTTAAGGTCTGTAGAAATTCTACGATACGTGTATTAGGATGAAGTTTGATTAAACGTGACCATAACTTTATTCGCTGTTGTGAAAAGAACTTAATGGCACAGTGGGAGCTAGGCAAAGCAAAAGTTGGTGCAAAAGCAAAAAGTACAATTTAAAAAGTAAACCGAAGAATTGTAATTTGTGCAACTTTTGTCTTATTTTTTTCTTTACAATTTTGATTTAACAGTTTTCTCACGCAAGTTCAAAGACCGTATTGCCAAGGCCTCGCATTCTCGATGCCTCCTCAATTCAGATCCCAGAGAAGCGATGAAGTGATGAAGAATCACAGACCAGTGAATAAATAGTTCATACGAATATGATGATAATGAAAAAAAAATCGTATGATTTTATATTCGTATGATTTATTATTACGTCAAATATTCATTAAAAACGTCGTATGCGATCTACTAAATATTTTTACCTCCCGGCACCTCTCCCCCTCCCCGAAAAAAAATTAAATAAAATATAAGCCTAACTTTCAACGTAATGAAAACGGGAATTCCCAGGCAAAAAATGGTGCGTCCAATAGTTCAAATATGCCGCAAAGTAGAAACCACCCCTTGGCAAACGCAATAGTACACGTACGTATAACTATACGCAAGCGTATGTATTCCTGTGTCATCAAACGCAAATACAAAAAAAATATATATACATATATGAGATTTTCGGTTATTCCGCTTATCAAGCTATATATAGTCCATTTATAAACGGTAGTCACGCAGGCAGCCTCGTACGTAACTCCACTGTAGACTTATCAGTAGGATACACGTGGAACAATATCCATGGGGGTTGTGTATATAGATATAAAGGATACGTATAACCAATGGACACATATAGGTACGGTATCGCCGTTAATGGTGGTAGTGTAAAGATGGTGAAAAGGGGAAGGGGGGGGGGGTTACCACTCCAGAAGTATAGAAGGATAGAAGGTTGGTAGTCCTGTAGCGGGTGTTGTCATACAGAGCTGACGATGCGTTTAATTAAACCGGCTGTCGCCCGTCTCTTGGCATTGTTTCGCCAACCCCCATACCCCATTCTGAAAGCATCCCTTCTCGAGCCACCAGCAGCACCAACCCCCTCCCTCACCAGCAGAACCTGCACCCAGCATCGTAAGCGCCGTCCCGCCGTACTGTCACACGCGGCCCCAGACAAAACTGAAAAGTTCTGTCCGCCATTGTTGTCACAGCAAACTCACCCGTATGCAACAATGCCATGGTTATTTGTTGCTCATTTGACGGACAACAAGGGCCACCCCCTCTGCCTATCAGCCAGTGCAATCGCGGAGACAATATTTTTACCTACCCACCCCTCTAACGCTGTTTTTAACTTCATCCCCCTCCCCCCCCCCCCGCCACCACTGCTTAAAGTAATATCTCTGACGACTCTTCGTGCGAAGATTATTGTAGCCGTCATGTATGTACACGCGTATATGACATGTGAGCATATAGCGTATGCAATTGTGCATATGTCATATATAGGTAAATAGACTCGTATCCATCTTTTTTGAAAGAAAAAGTTATCGTCGTTTTTAGAAAATTTGTTGTAATTTATTCGATACTTGTCATGTGTGTTAGCAGCATGTATTTACGTAAGGCGAGTATCATATGTGCGTGTAGAAGATTCGTGATTGCAATTGTTATTTTATGCTTCGTAAAATGCAGTTTTATTTTCTTCTAAGCGAATTACAGTTACCGTATGTGAGACACAGATGGGTTCAAGTATTAGCATGGTATTACGGTGAGTATGAAAAAATCTTGTTGAATATAACAATAACTGAGCCAAATAAAATAAGGTAATACCAGGTCACGATCTGATATATATTATTTTAAATGGGTAAGAGAGACCAATGCTACTCTTACGTCTTGTTTATGCTACAGCTGATAAATGTGAAAATTTAATGATAATCCTTGCTTTCTTTTTCTTTTTTTTTGCGGTTACCAATATATTTATGAAAAAGATAGTATTCGTGACATTTTTTAGAATATATTAACAAAAGTTAAAAATGTTGACATTTTGACCTCATCAACAGTAGGTTTACGAAACGCGTCATTTTGACCCATTTCCAATTTCACAAGGAAAGTTGCAGAAACCGTTTACATTTTTCTCCTACCACTTATGCTCACTTTATAGATATAATGTTACGTAATATTAAATATTTGAAGTTAATAGTGTATAATTGTTGTTTTTAAAAAAAAATAAGTTGCAGTTTCGTTAACGCGTCAATTTGACGTGTGTCCATATAGAGATAGATATGTAAGAAATGTCCATAAACCTAGTGGTAAACAATACAATAATTTTTCAATACAACATATCTCTTTGCATACAGAAAGATCTGATTTTTCAGATACGTATGATTCTCATAATAGGAGGTCTGCGTCAAAAGTCTGTTGGCCTGACGCAGGAAGTTTAAGTGGGGAAGCTGTAAAGCTCGGCCAGATGATAGTAATGTAGGGATACAAGGCTGAGAAAAATTGGGATATTTTATTATATATGAATGGGAATGAATTTTTTTAAAATTGTGCAATTTTGGTGACTTAACTTCAGGGCGCAAAATAATTTCTCGTTTTGCTTTCTTCTTGAGAACGCTTGACCAGAACACAAATAAACACTTACTCTCTAGCTCGCTCAGTTCTCTGCGTTGTTCGGTGAAGCTCTTGAAGTCGTTTTCGACATCACCCTGTAATCTCTTGATCCGCTCTGAATACCCTTTCCGGTCCTTTGTACGCAGTTATCCTGGACCCTGCGAGCCCTTTCTTAGTTTCCTCCTTCGCCCTTACAATTTCATTCTCTGTGTTTCTCGAAAGGATCATTTTCTTTGCTGCTTGTACCCTTTGACTACTTCATTTATCCCTTGACTCTGATCGTGTTCTTGGTCATTATGATTTTCAGAAGTCAAGCGTCCCTATTAGGTGGCCCTTGGCCAATGACTTTTGCACGGGAGTGTACATAACAAGATTAATATCTGGTCCACATGTAATATTTAAAATATTGATTTGTACGAATAAACAATTTTAAGGAACATACAAAACTCTAATATTATACAGATGACAATTGGTATAAAATATTTGCACTAACGTATAGTTGTCTTTAATAAAATATTTAACTGTCAATCGAACGTCTTAGAAAACTTAAAAACCCTTACTATATTTGTATGCCAAGCTCTTGACTACGTCACCTCGATGCCATCTTTCTACATGTCGCGTAGACGTCGCTCGAAACGCAATTATCTCGACCCACGTGGCAAACTAAGTTAAACTTGTGACCGTAGCTTGGCCCAAACAGTTTACATTATGTATCCGTGGTCCCCGGCACCGTTACACATGGAAGGACGTAGTATACAGGGTGGCGCCATCTGATGTGCTGGTAAGACTCCTGCCATCAGGGTAGAAGCCAATGTAGGAACCGAGACTCTGGATTCAGTGGAAGCACCTGCAGTTGCAGCTGCAACGAGTAACGTGGAAATTCAATCGCGATGTAGCGTTACCAACTTGGAAACTTTGCCCTCCCACCGCAACCGCGATGTCAACTTTAGTCAACGCTCGACAGAGCTGCCAACTATCAAGGGACAAGATTTCCCACTTAGTCTGTACTTCGACTGCCACGGCTCAGTGCTGCCACCGCGGTAACAGTGAAAAGTTCCCATGGGAATATGACGGGGAAAAAAGTTTTTCCTTTTTTTTATTTTATTATTGGGTTTGATTTGGTTTGAATTGGTACCTAACTCTTATTTCACAATTTGGATTCTATCACCTTATCTTCTGTTCTTGCTGTAGTATCCACGATGAAGTGTTGTTATCCCATAGCGTTGCTTTGGTTTACAAATAAATTCAAATGAGTTGGCTTGTAAATCGATTTATCTTTACTTACTGATAATACCGCGCCATGAAATTCTATTGGTTCGAATATCTATGATCGTTGCGTCGTCACGATGCATTATCATGTCAATAAAATTCACCAATAGAGTACCGTTCACTTCAGTAGTTGCATAGTGTTGTGTATACTGGGACGAACCGTAGACTATATCTATACTCGGTGTATCCTAAAGTTACGTGGCATATGTACATATGCATAGAGACACAGTGCATACACCCACTTCAGGAAATCGGTTATCGGGCGTCATTTGTTAAATAGCATCAGCCTCGATTGGGGCATTAATTGCATTTTTACCAATCAGCCATGCGTCACTCTCGTGCAATTAATCGACATTACAGAGTTTGCTGCAAAGTCCACTCGATTCACGTTAATATTTTATACGAACACTTGTGCGAGATTAAAAAATTTATCTCACCGTGAGAAAAATTGCAAACATCCCATAATGCTAATTTTTTTCACTCCACTTTATTGTGTTTTTAGAAATATCATTGTTGTTATCCTAAAGCGAAGGGTGACAGAGGTTTGAAAAAAAATGATTAAACCTGTCCCGAATTTTAATTTTCGTAATAAATTTTTTTAGCCAACAGGACAAAGCAAAAAAAATAAGTTGCGCGTACCACGATATCCTTTTTTTAATACATTAAGATTCGAATACTGTTCTCTATCAGTATTTCCATAATAATAGCGGTACAATAGAATTTGTAAAAAGAAAAGTTCAATGCAGAATACAAATCCTACACTATGCATATATGCATATTATGCGCATAGATATTTTTACGTATATGAGGAGGCGTATATGTATAGTCATTTCTACATGGTCATGTTATATACCCATGTGGTCGTCGGAGTTTACGTAACAGCCGTGTAAGCACATACGTGTATGTACAGTTGATGATAATTCAGCGTTAAACCGTGACTCTCAATAAACCTTAAAGCCTGAATTAATATTTAATAGTCCCGCATACATAGCGGACAATAATCAGCGCATTACACCTATTTTACGTGGACCAATATTGACCTGAATTCAAAGTGCGTTCTGGGAGAGGCGATTGGGACACGACGAATTCATGAAAAGGAACCGCACGCGAAATTATGTAAAATCGCGATTCGTAAGTTGACAAGTAAAAATAATTTGGGAAATCTCAATTGAATGACAGCTCGAAATGCACGTTGTGGAATATGCGAATAAATACAGATTTAGCATTGTTATGATAGAACTTTCCGTTATTTTCATTGTATTCGATGAAGGTAATTTCAGTTTGAATTTATTTGTTTGTTGCTGTTGCGTATTGTAGAATGTTTGTGGAATTTTTTAATGAATATGGAAAACAGGGTAGTTTCGAAGTACGTGGAAAATTAATGATTCGCGAATCAATACGAGGAATGGAAATCGAAGTTTATTAAGGAAGGGGGCGGATAAATGATCGTTTATTAATATTTATTGATAACGAGATGTCAGTTTGCCAGATGTCTGGTTATATCCTGTTTACACTGTATGGTTCTACTGAAGAGATAATTACAAGCAGTAACTAGTAAATAAATGAACGGTTGAACGTGATTAACTCTGTATGCAATTCTGCTGTACGATTGTTTATAGATAGTAAACGTAACCTATCTGCGTTAACGATTGACAAATATTTGACGATATCGGCTGTTGCCAAGAATTATGAACGCGGGAACATAGATTTATACAAAATTTTGTATATTTACCGTCTGGACCAAAGAGTTATTTCCTGCTCGCAGTATAATATTATTTTTTGTTTTAAGCGCGTATGAATAAAATGAGAATATTTTGCATGTAAAGGTAGTCGAGTTATGAGTTACAAGGACAAAGGCGTACCACTATGGTTTTTACGAATATTCGCGAAAATAGGGAAAGAAGGTTGGAAAACAAGTAAAAAAAAGAAATCAACCACTGTAAAAGATGAAAACATTCTGTTTAGAAAATCTCGTAGGCGAAACGAGGTAACTTTCCTTGCTCTGGCGAACAAAAAAAACTTTAAAAAAGTTTGCGAAACTTTGCGCAAGATCGTAACCATACGTAAAGGAGGTAGGTGATGGGAGTGAGGTGGGACTAGGTCGCGATTGTGGCCGGGGTTCAGGGGTTCAGAGGTCAAGCAGAGGCAAAAGGGAAGTGGAAGGCATCCATAAGAAGAAAAATAGAGAACGGAACTGCCAAGCTCGTAAAGGAAGTGTGGAATCGAAACGGAGAAACTTTGCAAATACATTTCTGTCGAGCGAACTAGAAGAATATTTTTCCAGCTTTTCCTTTTTTTTGCACCTTTCCCACCCTCTTTCTTCAACGTTAAAGGGATCGTACGAACGCGACAATAGCATCGTAGAAATATTCCGTTAAAATTGAAAATTAAAAAATGAAGGAATGACGGACTGGTAGTTTTTTTCCAAACCAAATTGCGTAATATCAAATGATATAAATTTGCAATATAATATTACGTGATATCGCTGAGTTTCCAGGAGAATCGAGAAGTTTTTCAAGATTACAATTGCGAGAATGTTTATTCATCCTCCGAATTAAGGGAACTCCTGGTAATAAGGGTCGGTCGGTCGACCAAGTGGAGAATGGAGGGTGGATTGTACAAATAAGGCCTATAACTTTATAAGTATAATGAAGCATGTTATTAAATGCGTGCATTCGAGGTAGCGAAATGAAACTTTAGTAAACCAGAGAGGGACGCGGGCATTCGTCATCACAGGAAATTACTTCACTCGATTAATTGGATTACTTAGTGACCCGTAGCCATGCTCCCGGTGTTACGCATAAAAACTAACAAATAACAAAAAATGATGTATCTCTACGTTTACGTTCAAGCTCGTTCAAATGATTGGCTTTTTCCCCCCCAATATATCGTAACGATATATCATTGCGATTTATTATAATAAACACAAGTATACTGAAGTCGTCCCTCGGTGTCTTTCGTATGTCATATGGTTCCCCGTGACACTAAAAAGTATAAAGACGAGAATATCTCTGTATAGTACAGAAATTATCGAAATCCTCGAAACTCGTGCTAAAATATTAAGGTTACATAACACAGCAACACTATCACTCCTTAACATATAGAAATCCTTTCGAAATACAAAGTCTGCAAATCACCATTTTCAATTTCCATAATATCATATTCCATGGTTACCATCGTAACAGGAATTATCGAGTGCTTCGATCCGCGACCTCGTCGCTGACTCGTTCTCTCGGGAAATATTTCCAATAAACGGAAAAAGAAGAAAAGGGGGAAAAAATTGCAGCACCCAACAACAACAAAAAATACAATATAAACTAAAAGTATAATAAAGCAAGGATATGCGGGACGGATTCTGTGCTGTGCAGGGATGAGGTTGGTGGTGAACGGGGTAGTAGGATGGCGAAAGGGAGAGGGACGAAAGAGACGTAGAAATCCTCGATTACCGGCAACCCGCTCGCAGCGCTTCGTAATTTTTAATCTCGCCCACGTAAAAACCCGCCGGGCACTTTAGCATTTCCTTTGGTCGCGGATTATTTCCCCAGGAAAGAGCTCACGGGGTTTCAGATTTTTCTTTTCAACGTATATATTCTGTATTTACCCTCTTTTTGTAAAATTTTTTTTCTACCACCACCATTACCAAGCAGCTAGTCAAAGCCAAAGCAGATGCGGTTACTATCGTAATCGCGGGTAACTGCACCTGCAACCGTTGGCTTACTGTATTACTATACATATACAATATCATTCACTTGTTACTTGGGTATATGCGTTTGACTTCGATAGTCCGACTGTTATAACATCCGAGAGATTCTTTACTTACTTCGTAGGTCGTTTGTGTAAAACAGTAAATTTTCCAAAGTCCAAAGCCTCTTCGGTGCACTAGATAATACATACGTATTGCAGTACGAAATCTCTCTTGGAAACTATAGTAACTCTTAGGGGATATTCCCAGCAGGACCGTAAGTCTGGTGATAATAGGCAGTGTGTCTAGCGAGAGAAATAAAGTTCGTCCGAGATGATATTACTTGGTCTCTTCGATTCTTATTAACTTTGTTGGCCTGCGCCCTTTACGTAGGGTGAAACGCGAAGGAATGCATATTGTAATATTGCGCAAAGACTTGGAAATATTTTCCTAGCTATTTATTGCCGTTAACGGAATCCCTGGATATGCGCTATGGCTCTATTTTTTCTTTTTACACAGTCCTTGCGAAAAGTTACGAGCTTCGTTCCAAATAAATTTTATTAATTTTCCAAAAATACGGGTAAACCGCGTGCACGGCTCTTTAATGTAATTTCTGTGACAATTCTGAAAAATAACATTACAAATGGTGGGGGGTTCATACGGTAGACAGGAACGCCGTGCATTCGTAGAAATAAAATATAGTTTACGCATTAGTTGTACGGATTTAATTAATTGGGAAAATTATATGAGGGTTTTAATTATGATGATAACGAATTTTATTGATTTAATGATTAGCCTCGAAAATTTTGTAGAGAAATTATTTTTTTTGTAAGGGAGGCTGGATACAATAATTCAACATGTTTCGTGCGGTCGTTTATAGTAATTACTGGATGATAAAACAGTGTAAAATATTTATTGTAACCTAATACAAGCAGAAATCAAAGAAGATGCAGGATTTGATGAAACGACAAATTAAAAAAAAAGCAATATACATATATGTCAAGTCCTTCGAACACTTGTAAATGACAGGAAATGAAAAATTAACGAAAAGAAGAAAACACATTTGAGAAAGGCCTAAATATAACACAAGGCGTGTGCAGCAGGGTCGTCTTAAAAATAATGACTGCAGGTGATACTGCGACTGCAAGAAAATTATGTTCTCGCAAGAGATAGCACCGACGAGGCTATAGATAAATACTAAATCAAGTCAAGCATAAAAAATTAGAATTCAACTAAACCGAAACTAAGGGAGTGAGATTTTTAAAAAATAGTCAAAAATAAAAATAATTCCAGTATCCAGCGCGTATTGAGAGTTCCAACAAAAAAAAAGTACACGTTCATCATCCATCAAGTCACGCAAGCTTTTGGAAATAGGGTGCGATACGCTTGCATTGGTATGAACTGAAAATAAAGGGAATGCAAGTGTTGAATGCGCATCAGGTATCCATAGTCTAATAAGGGTAGTGCCTGCAGACGGGAATTTAACGCTGAAGAGGGTGCAAAGTGACATACGCCTAGGCGAGAGTAAGCTGGCTCTTATTTAGCTGATAAATCACCCTGCGGATTTTATTACACACGGCGGTAGCGTCAATTTATTTTTTCATGTTAGAGACTAGTTGATAGTGATACCCGAGTTACGCGTAGAGTTAATGAGCTCAATTAGCTGACTTTCTGCCAGTAATGAATAAAGCTGTATACGGTTTTTTTTTCTGTTGATAAGTTTGACTTGAGCAAGCATCCTGACTTTAGTTTTACCGTAATTTAGCCTCAGTACGCTATTACGTGGTCAGCTAGTGGCTATTTCATCGTTGTCCACCAAAGACAACGTAACTGTTACATACGTATACATCGGCAAAGTTATAATTAACTATTTCAGGACATAGCAATGAAATAAATAAATTGTTTCATAAACACTGAACGTTTGGGTGGGGAATTGGAAGAAAAAACGTAATTAGTCACAAATGGTCAATCCACGTTACCTAAATCTCTGTCTGTTATATGGCAACGATGCAAAGGACAAAGTTATTAAAAAGATGTAACCTCCGGACAATTTGCGTAATAAAAGTCCGTTGTAAAACGAAGGGAAAACAATTGGACTCGATGGATGGACTAGGACTAGATTTTTATTTTATTCTTTTTCATTTAATGGTAGAGCGCTTATTTATTTGTAAGAAAATTCAAACGTAAGACAGTCCCCGCCATAAGTAATTCCTTATAAATGGTTTCCGCTCGAGCGATTCCTCGCAATTAAGACGCCTTTTGTCTTCGAGGAGCCACTCAACCACTCCTGGGGTACCCCTTAGGAGACTACAGTAATACGGTCCTGCGTGCCCTCGACACAAGTATACATTTCTCGACGTGTAAGACGGGTATAGCCGAGGTAGTAGAAGGAAAGAGAATGATGAAGAAAAATAGCAAGAAACAAGGAACGAGAATGAAACAAAGTGGTGATGGACTCCGAAAGGGGAAAGGTAAAATGGCGGCCAGCCAAGGGCAGAAAAAGTAAGGGAAAAGAAAGAAGTACGGAGAAACCCACCAACGAAAGAAAAAAAAGGGTGAAACGAGCCCTCTTAAAACTGTGCTTAATTCACGATTCCAACGGATAATCGGCCTCCCGTTGAAGCTTTTCTCAGAACAATGGAGGAAAGCTCACCAAAGAAAAGCTTCTCGCAAAAAGTCTCAACCCTTATTTTCCAACCCTTAGGTAACCTTATGCCTTACGAAAAGGGATTATGCAGTACGCAGAATGAGATTCAACGTTAGATCATTGATAGGATTCTACGTATTTCCTAATCCTTCCTCTTTTTGTTCCTCTTCTTGAACCTTGGAAAATGGAATTTGTATTTTTGGCCCGGATTGACGTAAAAAATAAATAATTTACTTACAGCAATATGAGATTTCATCGAAACATTCAATACGGAGTTATCGTCATTTTGCGAGAAACATTGTAAAAATAGACATGTACACGTGATGTCACGTAATGAATATTAGGTTATACATAGCTCTCGAACGTTTTCCTTTATCGAATGGTACTCGAATTATCACAGTGTTCTTGAACAAACCTATGGGATAAATTAATAATTAGAAGTAGCAAACTATATACTTCCGATATAATATTATATATGTATACGTAACTAATGATTACCAAAACTTCCTTAACTCGCTACGATTCAATTAGAGCGTCGTATTAAGAAGTTTTTACTTGATTGAGCATTACGCGGTAATCCACAAAGTTGGACTTCCGGTAATATTATACTTATTACCTATAATTATAATTACCTAATGTCAGGATAACGAACGGTATTTCGTTCATGAATTTCCCACAACGTTAGTACCTTCGGTGTCCCTTAGTTACCTTGGTTCGTCCAAAATTAGTCATTAGCGACCATTTACGAGGAACCTTATTTAACGAAAGACAATGCTTCAACTGGCAAGCGCTACATTAATTAGGCAACGCTTCTATTCTATAGAACAACCATGATGAATCCGTTAACTATCATATTATATATGTAAAATTAATTCACATGTAAGTTTTGTCATACTTCAAAGTGCTAATACCATTAAATTGATTGCGAATTTCATTTTTAATCTACATTTGGTCCATGGGGGAAGATAGGATGATCAATTCCAAAAATATATCATGATTGTCCCCCATCTTCAATTAATTTTATGAGTAGCTCATCTAGCGTCAGGACTCTCAATGTTAAGTACTTACAGGCTCTTAGCTCTCGGTTACTCAACAAAATTAAAAGGTTACTACCAGCCTGAAAGAAGTGCTTATCTAGGTATCCAACTACCTGCCGGTTTTTGATGCTTCTCGACAGAGCAAGTCCTTCACTCTTGATATAGTATTGTAGTACGTTATACCAAAGCGTACAGCCACGGAGCAGGAGAGGATGGACGGCAAAATCTACTCCAGCTACTTGAAGGATTTACGGTACATTTTAAAAGTTCTCCCCAAGTCAAGTGGACTTTTTCTCTATTTTGATAAAAATCGACTTGGCTTTATTCGAGCTTAAACGCAAAAATTTTCCGTGTCTCCGGTATCGTTGGACTGAACGAGTTACATATATACAATTTCATATAGATTACCATATTGTGCAATATTCTTAAATCTTTAGAGATAGAAATAAAAAGATTCACTAATTCACTGTCTAATGTTTCATGGTAACTTATTCATGCTTTACGTCTGGGAATACGTGAAAATAATGTGTAACAAGGCACGCTCAATGAACGATGCTACCTAAAGAAGTGAAATAAAAAATGTTAATAATTAAAAATACTAAATATACGAAATTTAGTACATCGTCAAGTTGTGAACACAGCCTAATCCATGAATCGAGCCTGTATTACGAGCCAAGCGGAAAACTAGTTACTTGGCCGACGTTTCCCGCTGTTATTAATTGGAAAAAACTCTGGTTGCCGACTGAAGGTTGCCGGTGGCGGAGGTACGGGAAGGGAGCTGAAACGGACGAGATGGATGAACGTGAGGGGCCAAGGGGAAAAGGAACGTCGACTCGCCCCTGGAAAAGCGAGCTCATTAAAGCGATAAAATTAATTTAAACCCCGGTACAATCTAATTATTTTTACCGGTTCAGCCTAGCGTATTACGTTCGACGCGCGTAACTTTGAATTCCCCGCGAATTATAAACTACCCTCACCGACTCTGCCAACTCGCAACACATAGGGTAACCATTGGCAACCTTTGGTTATTTTTCAAGAAATCTAATAAATTCTAGAATTAATCTCTTTCCCTTAAATTCCAACAATAAACAAATTTTCTGACAATTTATTTGATAAGTAAATTGCGTTAAATCTTCTTGTATGATATAGTATTGTGAACTCGAATCGCTCCTACAGATTAGATTGTATCAACGTATAACAGTATTCACGTATATCCACCCACGCATTTTCAGTATCTGTCAACCCTGTAAATTCATCTCTAAAACTGTGTTACAGGCTCGAAATGATCAGGCATGGTATTATGAGGTAGTCCTACCTAGATCTTTTGAGATACACTCTGTAGAAAATTACTTGGGAGATTGTCTGGAATTTGCAAAGTTTGACTACATGTATTCAATAAAGGCGCTTTAAAGGAGAAATCGAAGAATTTGTGCCATGACATTTACCTTTGTGCTGCCTCGATTCCCGCCAAACGGTTAAGCCTGTCATTCTTTTCAATATTAAAGTGATTCTTAAAGGATTAGGCACTCTCAGGAAACAAATAAATAATCTCGTCGAACAAAGATTTTCGTGTTATTTGTGACAGTCGGGAAAATGATATACGATATGAATTATTAATATCAAGAAGCTATTATTATTACAACAATAATTATTTCCACTATCAGTAATCACTGGCAGTGTCCTGAAAATACACGAAGCATAATAAAAAGAATGAAGGAATACAAAAAATGCAATTTTCCAACGAAATCAAGTATATTATGTAAAATTGCACGAGCAGCTACCGTATACCGTAGCTAGTATATATGTATACATCTGTCAGTTCAATTATCAATAAATACAACATATACTAAACTCATAATTAATATTTCTACGCCCTTTACAACTTTGACGAAGTAAAAACGAGTTTGCCGACTTTACGAGATTTAATCAAACTTCCGAAAGCCGTAGACACCAGACTACCTCCGAGTGGATATATACATATATATATATATGTATATATACAGTAGTACAAATACTATACCACCAAGCTGGTGTACGATGGTGCATACTGCTAGCAGTATATAGTCGAGCTACTACCAACTAGTATAGATATAATAAAATACTAGTAGAAACGGCTGAATATCTCACAAGTCCCAGAGAAATCGGATAAGTTTAAAGAGCCGCAGAAATTCGTTACCAGCGGCTGCTGCTTGCGCTTCGCTCTTGACTACGGGGATTGCAGGATGGTATACTTTGCTTCCTGCGGAACCACGAAGGGGTTGTAAGTTATAGATTGAAAAATAGCAGGACGGCAAAGGTAAAAGGAATACGCTTTTCACGGCGGAAAACGTGGAAATGGATCGAGACGCTAGGAGGAAGACTGTTGAAATCTTTTTCTAGCAGCTTCCGAGAGAAACTTTCGATTTGTGGAATTTTCAGTAAATAAAATTCCTATCCGCGCCTGTAGATAACGTTCGAGATTTCGATTTACTCGCTTTTGAAAATATTTACGATGTCGACTATTTTCAATGCGTTGCTTCTCTATTGTTCTTTTTTGCATTGCGGTATCGGGGAATTACTGGAAAAATATGCAAATTCAAAAGACACTGATGACACTTTACAAAACTTTTTTTTTTAATGCATTCAATCGAAAAGTCTGAAAAGTATCCACTCGCCTTTGAATTGTAAATATGGTCGTACCTTTGTAGATAATCTTTTTCTGAAATATGTATACTTTATATTTGTTTTTCTACTTTAAATGGTAATCCGACCGACTGCATATACTACAATGCTTTCCACTTTTTGCTATTTCATTTAATTTAACATTCTATTAAGAATCGTATAATTTACAAATATCTTCTGATAAATTAACTTTCAAATGTTGCACCAATCTATTTGAGCCCCTGATAAGTCACGGCAATTAGTCGGAGTAACCAATTTTTTGCAACTTTATTACGTCACATTTAAAACACATTACGTCCCATCAGTTTAGCTGTAATCAATATCCCAGTGGAACGTGTAAGATCGACGGGACTCTTTTGCATTTAAAGTCGGAGGAGGATGGCCCTTTACAACCTCATTCACCTACCACTGGACGACTAAAACATTAAGGAAGTCGATGTAAAGTCATAAATGTTTCTGTAAATAATTGCAATTATTACAGAGTGTGTTCTGTAATCGTCATAAATGTTTTTTCTTTTTTTTTTTCAGTCTTATTTCCCTAATAGACCTATCAAAGAAATCCGTTTGTTGACCTCGTTTAAAAAGTTGACAATAAAAGTAACTATACATAGTACCTACTGTGTATGCATATCAAGAGGCAATAAAGCTCTTAGCAAGTCGCTAAGGTATTCCGCGGCGGTCCGTGTCATTTGGTAAAGTTCCAATCTTCACGTTTCCATTGTCGCGTCGCGCAGACAGTGGCAATTACCGGGCAATTAAGCCACCTCCAGCCGGTACCAGGGTGACTTCCCGACCTCTGGGGTATTCGCACAGGGAGCGACGATGGCTATATAAGGGTGAGCGAGGGTGGAAACTACCCCGCGACACCCACTATTTCCGGCGTACACCGCCCGAGCGTACTACCACCTTCGACGGCCTTATAATTTCATTTGGCCACCCTCCATTTACCAACCTCCCAACTGCTCCCGGGGCCAATCGGCCATCTCCTACCCTTGCCCGCGCTTCCACGTTCAACCCTTCTTTGATCTCGCGTCAACTCGTCCCGAACCATTTCGGATCACGACAGTTTGCTGCTAGCGTCGCCTTTGAACCGTAGCGAATTTACGGGACACCGGCTAGATTAATGGGTCGATTTAGTGACGGGACTGGTTATTAATTGCGCGTACCTACTGCCCACTCACTGGCTCCTATTAATCGTTGAATTAGGATATGAGCATTACTGACACGCTTTATTGTCCAATCAGGATTAAATGATTCGACATTAACAGTTCACTGTGTCAGTGGTAGTTGGTGCAAGTACTTGTATGACGGTAATGGCATGGAGATAGTACTATAGCTATTTACTACGAACGATGGATAAATGATGCAGGGAAACGGATCATTTTTTTCAGCTTGTAATTCATGAAAACGATTAATTGACTACAGTGCAAAAAGCAATCGGAATAAATCCCACAAGTAATTAGATCAAGACTTATCAAGAGTCTCGTGCCAAGTACGTATAGCATACTAGGGCGGGGAGACGAACAACATCACCATATTCCGTAGTACACTAGTTCGAAAGATATGAAAAAATTTGAAATTGAAATAAATGTGAAATATTGCTTTGAAGTAATTATCTGATAATTTAATCCTATGTTTGAAAAATTGTAATATTATAAATCAGATCGGAATTTTTATTACAGTTCTCAAAGGACCTGTTAGTATACGAGGTAGGGAACACTTATGACTCCTACTAATTCGCGCTAATTATCCCTGACTCCAGGAAAAACAAAAGTAAATTTCGATTATACGGTTGAATACGCCGTTGCTCTTGCATCAAGTCGTAAAACGTAAAGGTTTGCCTCGTGCCTACTCGACAGAGTAAAATTCAACCCTTGTATACCAAGCAGCCAACCTACCAGACAACCAGCCCCCTGCCAGCCTGTACTAACTACGTTGGAGCTTTTGGCGAAGCTTTCTGTAAAGCTTTTCGTGCTTTCCAAATGAGGGTTAATGAGCCCTCCCGGCAGCCCTTCCGTGCCGCCGCAATATTTTATCGTTTACTTTCCACCTATTACCAACCAAGCCACCAGGGACAAGCGGACGAGCTGGCTGATGTGAAATTACCGAGAACCAAGGAAATAACGAAGACCTTCGGTTACAGGCGGAATCTATATGTAGCTACGGCCCTGGAAGCTTAATCGAGCGATCAATTATTCTCTGCAATTAGCCCCTAATCGTCAGCCCACTGAACGAAGGAAAAGAAAGGGGATACAATCGAGGGAGATAGGGCACGAATAAAAAAGGGTAGAAAACGGACGCATCGTAAAGACCTTTCTTTTTTTTTTCTTTTCATTCCTTTTTTGCGAATCTTGAAAAATGACCTGGATAACTCTGGTTTTCATGATGGAAGCTTTCGCAAGAACGAACAGTCATGACTTGCTCTTCTTTTTTGGCGATATTGCGAATAGTCAAGATCAGCGAAAATCTATTCAATCAGAATTTAATTATAATGGACTAGAGCATTCGCAGTGCGAAATCAAGGACTGGGTGAAATGGGTTGAAATTAGGTAAATAGGGACGTGACTAAAAAAGAGGTCGTCGCGTTCAACTATACTATATGAAAGTAGGGTGGGGGTTGCAACGTGACACAACGTATTCCGGAAGCATCGGTGGATGTAATTAATAAGCAGTGACGTTGAGCTCCACTCTCTGTGATGAATCACGCAATTCAGAGCTTATACGCCAGAGTACGCCACCATGTACTAAGGATGTAGATATAACCTATGAATTTACATGCGCTTATACATTAATGACTATAATAGCTAAGACCGATACAATGTTCAATGTTGCTAATGCATTTTAGTCTGTCACTCGAATTATTAAAATTGACAACAAAAATTTGACGATACAAGTGTACTCTTTAATGAAATATATAATTGCTAGAAATATTATCAGAACAATATAAATACATTAATTTTGGCTTCTGTAATGATAATGGAATGCAGAGTGTTGTATTATTAATAATCATTATTTCATGTGAAATGTACGCGTTAATCTTTGTCATGGGTAGATTTACGAGTATGTGCACTGTCGTATGGGCGTAGGAATAACTGAAATTATGAATACGGACAGATGAGGACATTATATGTATACATGCATATGTAAAAAGGAACGTGCTAAGGGGACTTTGGTGTTTAATAAATATTATAGCACAACCAAATAAATGCGATGAAAGCCTGTCAGTGGATTTTTGTATGCTTAAATAAAAAAGAAATCAAGATTCACTCGAATTTTTTAAATTATTTTTTCTCATGTCCTTTTACACTGGTGATCCAAAGTGATGTCAAAAATGACCATGTAAATTTTCCTAGTCCTATAACAATGAGGTTTCTGCTCTTTGACCGTGACTGGAAAACGAGATTAGTAAAATTTCGTAAAAAAAAGAGCGAGATAATGAGAACGATATTTTTGCAAAAAAAATTGAAAGGGACTACCGTCACACAATCTAGTGACGCAGTCTTTCCACGAAAATTCAAGTCAGCTTGATGTGACGCCTATAGAAATTTTACAGGATGCCTATGAAGATTGTAAAAGTGCGATACTAGTGTAAGAAAGGGGCGCTAACGTTTCACGTGGAAGCTTTTTCGGATTACTATTTTCATCGCGGATTCCTTTTTATTTATTTTCTTTTTTTCTTCTTATTTTCCTTTTCTTAACAATCCTAAAGTAAAACGACCCACGATTTCAGGGCAAGATATAAAAAAATTTCTCTAGGCCTTTTCAATTTCTTCTATCTCGCGCTCGCTTTTCCTGCCTTCCCGAGCATGACCTTTCACCCCTGCGCCTCTCACCGAAGATCCCTCGTCAATTATCATCATTCTTTCTGCTACTATTCTACTCTCTATGAAACTTTCGTAATCCCATGCGTCTAGCATCACGCCGGAAAATCATTCAAGATTATACAGTGCGAATGATTCAGTGATTTTGCGAGGAAACGTTTATACAAACTTCTATTCAACGTTCAACTTTCTCAACTAATGAAAACACGGCTGCCATTATGGTATCGCGATAAGAATTTTACTTGATGCTTGCCAGTAAAATTTTTTATGACTGTAATCGTCACAGAGCACACCTAACTCATATAGTTAAAAATTAGCTGGCAGCTCTCCAGGCCACGACTAACCGGACACCATGGATCCCAAATTAATTTGAAAAAAATGACAGTAGGTGTGTTTAAAAAAACAGAAACACTAAAAAAGAGCTCAAAGCTCAATAGAAAAATACGAATCTACGAGTATGAAAAATAGCGTGACGGAAGCGCTGCGCGAAGAAGCTACAATGGATTTGCAGCGCGTGATGCGAGGTAAATGCAGACGGTAGAAAACGACGGTGCTTTAAGAGGAGAAAAGTGAATTTTGCGGAAGGAGGTAAAAGAGCTAAAAGTACAGTGGAATCGAGGAAGGGACAATGGGAAGCCGTCGCATGGTAAATTTTCGTTGAAATAACAGTCGAAAGCACACGGCTCTCTGAAAAATGTCCTTCGCTACTCCAAAGCAAATAAAGTAAAAAAGGGGCAAAAGCCGAGCGTAGCTTGCCGTTACGTACCTTTACGAGAATACACGTACAAGTATCCACCACGCGTACGAAGTCCATAGGACATACTAACTGGTCTACTCGCTACCTCAGGGTCTGACGATATGACGTACCGTAACTACTTGCGACTGTAATTATCATACAACTAAAAACCAACCTGTCTGCATATAAACATAAATACGCACACTAAATCAAATTGAAAAGAAGAACGCGTAATGATAAAAAAGTACAGTGGTCCATAGGCAGCAAGCTAACCTGACACTCGCGCACATAAAAAATATAAACAGCACGCACCAATATGATGCACACACTATGTGTATAATATAAATATAAATGTATCTATGTAGCAAAAAGTTTGCGTAATAAAAAAAAAAGTAGTTGCCGGTGAAAGTCATAAAAGTGAGCGAAAAAGTACTTATGCAAATATATGCACGTCTATGTATGGGAAACGGTATAGGAAAGGGGGTAAACGCAGGTAATCCATATAATTTGAAAAAAAGATGGACAGATATATTTTTTGTTTTATGCATATGTGTATCTGAAAATACGACAGAGGATATATGCAGCAATAACAGCAGAGATGGTGTAGCGGCCACTATAAAAACTCAGCCGGGTTTCTCGTAAACGGGGTAGCTAGCACGTTTTCACAATCCCAAGGTTCCAAGGTAACGCACACGCGTATCTGGCTCCACGTATATTTATGTATCAAGTTATACACCGTTTTTCGTGATAGTGATAGTCGAAGGCATCAAAGGTATAGTAGGTAGTACAGTAGGTGAATAAGTACAGGCAGTAAAAAAAGAACGAGATGTTTTGAGGTAAAAATAATGGTGAAAAATAAATGTAAGACGACGTGGTGGGACTTGGTTCTTTTTTTTATTATTTTATAGTCCGTACTTTACGGCTCTTCGTATACATATAACCTTTTAACACGCCTTTAAACTTGCGAGGTATCTTATTGGACGCTTCAGCTTTTTTTCTCAAGACTTGGAATAAGTTTACCAAATTTTTGGAAACTTTTCATCGCTCCCATTGTACTATTTCTATACAGTTGTATAATAACCGAGGACAAGATGGGAATCTTAAAAGCCGAAAAGGATTTTTTTACTGCCCTTGAAAGATCCTGCCCTTCGCGACAATCAAGGTTTGCGGGATTTTCAATCATTCTTACTTTCTCACTCCCTTTTATTCCTTCTCGGACCATTATTTTCGCACTTTACTCCCTTTTAACGGTGCTGTTTTATTTTTATTATGTGTCTGCCGTTTATTTATCTACTTTTTCGCTTTTTCTCTTCTTTCGTGAGACTCGGCTCTAGTTTGGCGATGACTCCGTTTTCTCCTTTCGCAAAATATTAACAAAAAGAATGAAAAAAAATATGAGTCGTAAAAATATATATTTACTCCCCATAATATTGCGTAATACTTTATGCGTCTATATTTTTTGCCGTTCGTCTACACATAAGTTTTCTCGAAATTTAAATATACTGTACAACCACATATACACGTATCGTATCTTTAGAGCACAATTTGACTTTGCAAATTCGTACTTTCAGAGAACGTCGAATTTAATTGAATTCTCATATATTTTCATCTCAAACGAGGGAACATGGAGAAATATTTTTTCTTTCCAAATTTACTACGGCAATTTAACATGATTATTTTAGGTTTGTCTAATTAGTCCGAAGGTGTCATACATATATGCTTCTACCATCCCCAGAGAATTTCCTTTAGGGAATACTCTGGCTGAGGACCGTATGGATTTAGCAATTATGCCTGGGGTCCCGCAGGCGAGGACTTTGATAGTTAATATTAATTATGGCTAAAGGTAGATACACAACGTTTCACAGTGCAACAGCACTCGGTAATATTTCCCACTGAAAATATCACGTGTAATGATATACTGAATTTCGCATTATCGTCAGGAAAAAATAACACGCGTCCAATCAATACTAGAAGCAACAAGTAACATGTACGATCAATGTTTTTTGCATTACATAACGCACGTAGCGCCAAACTCGTTTGTTAGTAGCAGATTATTATAGGGTAAGAAAGTTATTTGCCCAGCTCGTGTTTTGCAATTACTTTACGGAAGCAAAAAAAGTTTTTTAACTAAGCAAAGTTACTTCGCGATTAAAAATGAAGAAGTGCTACGATTTCGGCAACTTTGCCCTACTTGCCGAATTTTCGTGTCTGACTTTAGCGTAAGGGTCGAAAGTATATGCGAAACTATTAATCACGTCCAACTTCGTCTTGTCAGTTATACAGAGTACTACAGCCCCTGTAAAGTCCTGTAAATCATTCTATATCCTTTTACCGAACTCGTAACAGCCCTTACTTCTGTCTTCTTCCCATCGAAATTGCACTGAAACTTTCTAGCTGAGCTTTCTTTCTGGCAGCTTGCGAGCAATTTTTTTTAGCATTTGCGAAACCTGTGCTTATTTCAACATCTTCCACGTGGGAATATTCACCGGGATATCCATATGCATGCATCGTACAGAATATGTAAAGGCCGTGTGCTTCCGTACGATAGCTCTAACCAGAGTTTCAGTATAATTTTGAAAATTAAGAAAAATATGTACTTTTCGTGTTTGTCAAGATTATACAGTAGGTTTTGGTAATATTTTAAGTATCATAAAGAATTTGCATAAACGTCTAGACGAATTATAATATAAAACAATTTTTGAAATCGTGGCCGTTAATCTGCCTCAAAGTAGTACTTTGAGATATGTTAGCTTTACATAAGTTAACGCCATAATGTACTGATGTATAAAAGAGAGTGCATGAACGAGCAGCGTTCACCGCGATTAATTCACGGTTAAATTGGCCAGACAGACGGTTTATGGTACTTTCAGCCGGTTGACTCGTATCGTTTTACATGACACTTCAAAGAAGAAAAAAATGACGACTAGGTACGTAAGGGTTCTAGCTTTAAAAAAAATAAACAAAAAGGAAATTGGAAAACGGTGCGCCGGCGTAGGGATAACGAAGGAAACAAAAAAATAAAAATCTGGAAAACCGTTCGCTTCCGTGTGAGAGAGCAGAGTGCTTGCTAGCCAGATTCATTCGAATTGAATCCGGCAGGGATTTACATTTCCGCGAGCCACGCAGAAAAACCGGCAGTAACTCACTTCCGGTCAGAGCCACCGGAAATGAAGTCTTCTCCTAGCCGAAAGCTTTTGTTGCTAAGCCTCTAGGCACTTACAGAAGCATGTAGAAAAATAAAATAAAAGTTCGAATAAATTCAGCATCTGTTCTTGAGACAATAAAACGATGATAAACGAATATCACTTTATGTAAATTTTTATCAGATTTACGTACGCATGTACTTTAAGAAAATTTCTTTCGACCAGAACATGAAGCGATTCGTTAATTAACGTACGATTTACGACGGAGGAATAGCTTTCTTTTATAGGTTACCCAAGCTACACCGGAAATTGTGAATTTCCTCGAAAAAGCGAATTCCACGGTTTCCTAATACCAGTTACGCCAAGTCGTGATAACTAACGAATATGAGGTAATAAAAAAGAAGCGTGAGGGTGAGAGAGGCCAGTGGCGTAGGTTAATGGGGTGGGATTCAGCAGAGTGGGATTGGCATGGGCTCGTACTAGGGGGTAGGTGGGAGTGGGAGGGCAACCAATGGCGTACATCCTGGGGGATGTTTCACGTTTCGCATTTCGAGTCCCTGATAAACGAGCTCCGGAGAATTAAATTCTCGCACGGCCGCAACTCTCGGTTCCCGTAACTCACAATCAAGGCAATGGGGAGTCCGCAGCGTAACGCAGATTAATCTGTTTGCCGATTGCTAGGATCGCTCTGTGACGCGACCCCTACAGTTTTATACTATTGACCTTATTTCGAATGGTGCATTTCTGATCCAGCGATGAAGATGCAACTTTAACCGACATTCGCAATGCAATGAAATAACAAATTGAAAAATTTATTTTTTCAAATGTCAATCAGGAAAATTTTAACTTTAAGGAAAAAACGATTGTACCTGAAGAAATGGATGGATTTTATTTTATTTACGTACAATAATATTATATAACGAGGTAAAATATGCAGATAGTTTGTAAATATGAAAAATCGTACAAGTATTTTTGTCACCATTTGAAAGTTCAAAACTTACTATTTGAAATTTACAAAAAAGAACAGATAGAAATTTCATCTACTGTCTCACCCCCTCTAACAGACATAAATCTATGCACACGTAATCGGCACGAAATCTTCCTGTCAGATGGAGTAGGTCGGAAAATGTATGAAACGTTACTTTACAAAAAAATCTTTTTTTTTTCAATAATCCATAAAATTGAAATAATCATACCAGGATGTCACGAATCAATTTTATGTGGTCTGCAGTTACGGATCAAAATCGTATCGCAAAAATGATATGAAAACAATTATTTTCTAGTAGTGTCAAATATGTGCATTTTATCAGTGCACCTGCCGCGTGCATACACGCATCCATGTGCAAACACGAATGCATCACGCGTGCACATGCGCACGTGACTACGCTACCCAATGCTTCAATTATTTTTTGGCTCTTTTATATTCAAGCGGCAAGCCAATCATTTTTCATGTTTTATTTTTCAACGTAAAATAAAACAATTGCGTGGCTCTATTTTGTATACCCCAATTCTCGATTTTATCTAGAGATAAAATACATTATGATGCGTTAATAAAATCGCCTGGCTCTCGAAAAATCAATCAAGATATTTCATTACTGTGCACGTACCTTGATTCGTTATCCACTGTTGTTTTAACAATCGCACGCTACATTCTTGTAAAATTTTCAAAATTTTTTTCTACGTTTCATTTTTTTTATACATATATATAGCGTCCATTGACTTTCGTCAAGATTTAACAGAAAATAATAACGAACAGGGCTGCATGGTCGCAGCCCAAAAGTATACTGTAGAGTAAATGGCATATGTGGGTGCGCAAAAAGCTGCAGCGCCTGGGTTCAGTTATATTTTAGAGTATACAGGCAACGGCAGAGATATAGTGAGAGAGAGAGTTGGGGGGGGGGGGGGGGGAGAGAAACTGACGTGGTAGGAAGGCAATGGAAAATCGAGGTTATAATTGAATTTTTAACGCCGCAATCCACGGCAAGCCCAGCTGCGATGCAACAAAACTCCATCACGCACAATTGTTGAGTTCAGCCGAACGTTGTGAAAACGTTACGATGAGTTTCGATATAGATATTTACGTTTTACGCGCATACGAATATACCATGTATACATTATATACGTGCCAATATAAAAAAACACTTATTAGTATCAATAATATAATTGATAAAGGATTTACCAATAGAAATCAATATTTTAGATATACTCAGTATATCAAGACCTTGAGTATATCTAGTTGCAGTATAGCCCTTTGACATTTGATATGCAGTTCCGATAGTCTCGCCGTGATGTTTGCGTTTATAAATTTGCACTATATATTCTGACGTAAAATCACGGTTCACCTGGTTTAATTAATTTTTTCACGAAGCGAATCAATAATGTCTATACATCGCATTATTTAACAGAGTATAAAATGATGCTCTTCGGATTGTCCAAGATTATTATTTTTATCATGTTTAATTAGAATTTTTACATTATAAAATCATGTATCTATTATACGTTTTTTCATTATATGCATATTTACATGTTTAATGGGACATGGTCCTGCTGATAGTCATGGTCTCATGTTATTTAAAGGGAGACTTCTCTTCCCTCGAAGCCGATGTGTTAAATTGCTACTGGACTCATTTTTCATCTATATATCTATATGTATGTGTTGGTGTTGAATCATGTTAAACATTTTGTATTTTTCTGCTTCAGGATGCACGGCTATACAGCAGTTCGACGAGACGCCACAGTATACAGAAGTGAATCCTGGTCAGGATGCAAAACTCATATGCCGTGTTCAGGGAAAACGCGGTCAGTGCATCTGGCAAAAAGACCGTAAGGTTGGTAGAAAAAGATGACAGAAAAAAGGGACTAGTGTAATTTTGAGATTGTAGCGAATCAAGTCTCCCGTTGTTACTCGTGTGCTACTGCCCTTTGACATTAAAAAAGAACGCAATTACTGATCTCGTGGGATGCTGAAAATAATTTGAAAAGAAAAATGAGAAAAAGTAACTTTTATGCAATTAACTGAACCTTTTCAATTTTTTCCAAAATGAGAAATTCCTGTTTGCGGCTAAGACTTAATGTATGATTTTCGAAACGCTGGGATACCGCTTTAACGAAATATATAAAACGCAAGTAAAAGATGGTTAATAGACATACGCGGTGAGGAAACGAGAAGTAAAAAATACAAGGTGCACCAAAAGGCGTCCCTAAAATAAATAACTGTTGCCAACTTGCACAAAAGATATAACCGATGGGCCAAAAGTTAAGGAAAGAAAAAAGAAAATGGAAAGGAAAGGAGACAAAGACAAAATGTGAAAGCAAACAAGTTTGACTTGAGGCACAATCCATGCGACCGTAAAGTCGCACCTTATGCATTTGCTATCGAGAAAAACAAACCATTTTCGCGTCTGCGCTGCTTTGAAAGCAGAAGTGTTGGGTATCTGGCGAACACCACTGTTTCATCCGCTCCCAATGCTTGATTTTTTTCTGTGAACACGATCGATTCAACGGGCTAGAATTTTCGCCACAAAACTTCACATCCACGCGGATACGAGTATAAAATTTTTTCAATGGCGAATACATAAAACACGACCACGCGTTTCATGCGGTTGCACCAAAAAAGACTCGCAAACCATGAAAAAGATAAATATAAAAAGCATCAGCAGAGTAGGAAGTGGTGAAATGGCCAGGAGGGATAGTCCAGGAGTAAAAGTTGAAGTTGGACTCCGTGGCAACCGTGGCTTTTAAATTGAAGTCGTTACAACACCTAGTCTGAAAAAGTTGGCCGACCGGGCTTTCTGGGGGGTTTGAAAAGGGGTTGATGTCGAGCGTCAGTGCTTTGGAGGCAAATGAAAAGGGGTAGTTTTCCAAGTAAAGAAGGAAAGAAGGAAACGAGCAAGTACCAGCCAGCTCCAGCAGCACCATCGCGCTACTACCTTCTACCATGATTCAAACTTTGTCCCTTGAAGCCTCGAGCTGAAAGTACCCCGCTATATATTCTACGCTCTGCGGTCCAGCTTCCAGCTTCCGGATTTCTTGTTTCACGTTTCACATTTAAAATTACAGATTGACCTTTCATGAACACGAAAAACTGGGGTGCTCGATGCTTCTTTGTAAAAGGGGATGCAACTGTCCTTTCGCTAAGTGATATCCTAGGGTTTTTTCACCCTTCAGCTAACAGCCCTTTACACAAAAGAACATCCCGTCGTCACTTCCTGCCATATGGCTTACAACTTCTTCTCTACTTGCACTTGGCTGAAATATGTGATTTCTTCAGAAGATATAAAAAGCTCATTCGCTTGGCATAATAATTCATGTTTGTGTTATGTTTTTCTATTTAGTAAGGATTAATTAGCATCCATTACGTTATTTCGCTTAATTACTAAACCTTTATCATACTTAGTTTATTCATTTATTCGGACACATATTTTTACATTGCATATTTTTGCGCGATATTTTTGTTCCCTTTTTTTATCCGGTACGCTAATTTCGAATATTACAGTAACTTTGCTACTAACCTTTTACTATTCATTCACGTGTATATTAGGTATTACGTATATCTATGGATCAAAGATGGAGATTGGTTCGTTATATGAGTGCACGGGATTGCATCGATGCATCAAATTTCATGCATTCGACAATGTCGATCCGTTTTAATGACAGCCGAATTATAGAAGTCGTCCGCATTCTGCTTGTATGTCCTGATTTTTTAACACGAGGCAGGTAATATTTCTCTTTTTGAATTTTTGCCATTATTATTCTTTTAAAAAATATCGTAAATTTGCATTTTCGTATTCACCTGTTCACATAGAAACAAATATTTTTAAACACAAAACGATGAACAGATTTTAATTTAATTAAACCCTGCTTAATTAACAATACTGCAAGATTATACTGCTAAACAGTATTTTTTATTAATAATTAATTAAATTAAATTAATTAAACATTTTCAAAATCACTTACAGATAATGAACTAAATCAGGTTATAATAAGGAGGTAACAAATTGATCAAACTAATACACGCTAAAGTTGCATATTAAGTGAACGATATTTGCCAAATGAATATTTAAGCAAATTAAATGTTAAGTACATATACATATACAGTCATCTATAATATGTGTATACTACCCTTGGTGCCATTATACCAGATTATGGTCAAACATGATTAAAGTCAAATCAACTTTACCAATTTGAAATGCAAAATCTGAAATCGGGTTTGCCAAAGGCAGCGAATGAAACATTCTGTAGAAATTCATTCGACCCCTCAAATACATTAAAGTAGCTCGCTCTAATATTGAAGTAGAAGTACATTAGGGGAGGAAACCATTTTCAGGTCCTAAACTACTATTCATATCAACAACTATTCCATGCATACTACGTAAAGCTTCACTCGAATATACAGTTAGTATTTAGATTGTAAGTGTTGTGATAGTATTTTAGATGTAAAGCATAAAACTAAACCAACAACCATTAAAAATAATTAAAATTTTTCTATCTCGTGGTAAACCATAGTTATTCCGTTAAAACAAAATAAAAGTCACCGAACGACTAATAAATAAAAATGTGTACCTTCCCGATATATAACTCCATACCAAATTATATTAGGGAAGAGTGAGAGTAAGAAAAAACTTTGGAATCCCAAGAGGTAAGAATGAAGTATAAGGATTCCATCATCTCTAATCCCCCTAGTCGCTGCATCTCTCATTGCAATCGGGGCTTTTACCATCTCCCCAAGGGAGAAAGGGATGGCACGATATACCAGCAACATGGTAGGGATGGTAATAGTAGCAAGAGGCAGTTGTACAGTTCCAGGGGTGAGCTCCAAACCGGTGGGTCCTCGGGCCGTTTTCACTGTGCGAGACGAGCCGAGCATATAGGGTAAGTTCCTGTACTATCCGCTGATGGGCGGGATGTCGGAGGGGGTAGAAAGGTGGTTAGGGATGATGGGTAGAGGTTAAAGGGTGCATCGGCAAGGGTAGGGGGTGTGTCTGCGGGTGCATTACGCTGATTGCTGGTCGCGGCCTCTACGGAGAACACTGAACACTGCTCGGGGGTGCAATGGGAGTGCAAGGGAATGCAGGCGGTAGCTGCCGGCGCTGCTCTAGCTTTGGCTGAGTGCGCCAGAGGGTAACTCGAGATTCAGAGTCAGAGAGTGAGGAGGAGAGGGTGCGAGAGAATGTGAGTTAGAGGCCGTGAGTGTTGGGTGGGAGGGGGGGGGAGAAAGGGAAATAGTCAGAAACGTAGAAATGAGGATGTAGGAAGGGTCGAGGAGAATGAAGAAAAGGAATAAGGGCTCTCGCTTTTAAGTAAGTGAGCCGGGGGGGTTGAACTTTCTGCGAGCCAGAGAGCGTGCCCGGATTTTAATCCCTTAAATGAATGACGTGGCTTTTGTGCCATCAAAGATCCGCAATCTCAGCCTTCAAAGCCGTCGCTGCTATACCTTTATAATATTCAACCCAATGACCTTTGGGTGCCTGCAAATTTTTTGTTTTATCGGCTCTTTTTTTATTATCAATTCTTGATTGGCGAGGGGAGGAGGGAGAACGCCATTTAACTGTTTTTTTCACTAGACGGGTACGATCTTTAACCCTCTGGGGACCATCTGGGTGTCCAGCCATCCAGTGTCACTTTATAAACGAAGTGTTTGGAAAAGGAAGGAAGCAAAGAGCATGGCTGTTGGTCTATAAATTAGGGGGAGAATATGGAGTACCTCACAGGCATAAGAGCTTTGTCAATTGACTGCTGGTGTCTGAGTAAGAAGCATTTATAGTGCGTTCTGGGTTGCTCGACACACTGAGTGGGTTTATCAGGTTGAAAAGCGTGCGAAAGATTCCTGTTGAAAAATTGCATAACGTATTTTTTCTAGTGACAATTTGGTGCAGTGAAAATGAAAAAAAAATCTATTTTAGACAATATAAGCACAAGATAATTCTTCTTCAGGTAGGAATATGTGCGTCTCAAAAATGTGCTAACATTTTTATTAAATAAATCATTTTGACAAATTTTTCTAACCTTTTGACATTTCAATTAACTTTCCCTGTTTTATAAAACTAAAATATCGTCGGCGGACTCGTACAACCCTCTAATGATTTAATTTCAATAATTTTAAGTTAAAAATAAAAAATTAAACACGATTTATAAATAGTAGAATTTATAGGTTACTAGACACCCAGGTAGGGTGTCTAGTTAGGACCCATCTCATGTGTGTTGGTTCTATTTAAAAAACCATTTTCTTAATAAAGAGAGAGGAATTTACTTAAACAAAATCCCAAGACCACGTAGAACTCATAATTCTAACAGTATCTAATAAATTGCTCATCTTTTGTTGCAGCCAATAGGAATGCATCTAAAAAAGTATGAATGGGTCGGATCACCGGATCTAGGGGATTGTTCATTATGGGTGAGATCAGCAGCCCTGGAGTTTGATGACGGCCTATGGCAATGCCAAGTGACAGCTAGCGAATTTACAGCTCAAGACGCCTTAGCGTCGGATACAGCCAGATTGGTAGTCCGCGGTATGAAAAGATTTTTACTATCTTGCAATTTTTCCCCAAATCACCAAAATTCGCCAAATAAATAATTCCAAGATAGTCTAACTGAATTTCGTTTATGGTGAGAAAATTTGATAACAGTATCCTCATTATGTACTAATGAAGGTCGATTGTACACTTACAGTGAGCCCTCAAAGACCACAGATTGAATACGCCGGCACTCTCATATTACCTGGTACCAATGTCACTGCCAGGGCAGGTGAGATAGCCAGTCTCACCTGTACAGCACGCTATGGGAATCCGTCACCGCTAATTAAATGGTTCGTAATTCGATTTATTACGTAAAGTAGCAATAATAATTTATACATGGTATGTAACAAGTAAAGTTATAGTGTAACGCAACCCCTGCGGTTTCTAATGGCTATGGGAATTATACAGTGAAAATGCGCTTCAATGTCTATGATTTAGAGGGTCGTAGAGATAGGGCTAGGGTTTGTGATGATGGAACTACTAGTGGAAATACTAGTGTCACCAGTGAAAATAACTATAAAATATTATACTATGTTGTAGTATAGTGCCTTTCAAGTACTCTCATGTAAGACCAATAGTTTAGCCAAAGTCTAGAGTACCTCCTTGTGATATTCACACTATGAATAATCATGATCTACTCTGAATTTCGTATAAACAACCCTAAGGAGACAGGGTGCCATTTCCGTGCTTTTACATATTCAGAGAGCCATCCGAACGTCTGACGCGTGAACTTTCGAAAAGCTAATTGAATATAGAAAAAATTATAAACCAAATGTGCAAACTGAGATTTTTAATGAGATTGCAACTTGGTATGATAATTATTTCCTATCATTACGTATAAACTGCTTAAGAGCTACTTACATGATAATGGCCCGCCTATTGAAAGACAAAGACAAAGAGATCCTGAAACGTTAGGGGTGCAAAAGGTCATGCGATCTCGCAAACTTACATTCACGATTTATGTATTTTCAGGTACTTGGGAGAGACGGAATTGCGTACTTTACGACCCCAAACTAACAGCACTGAGCCAGACAATCCGAGAACTTGGTCGACCAAAAGTACTTGTGAAATACTTGCTGAGAGGTCACGATACGGTCAGCCAATCAGATGCGTTGCCATTCATCCTGCGTATGCCAATCCAACTATGTCATCCAGTACCGAAGTCCGTTTTGATGTGCGATGTAAGTGTGAAATTGCCATAACTATATTACTATGGTTCAGTAAGATATTATAGTATCTTTTTGCTTCCTCACAGAGGAAGCTATGTGACGGTGGAAAATTTTCCTGTCGAGATTTTTATGCCACCATGTTTAGAA
>JARQTD010000864.1:889-19149 GCA_030142515.1 Cephus sareptanus | reverse complement strand
AATATTTTTATTTTTTCACGCCGGATCTAACGGTATGTCTCTTGTCCGGGGCTTAAGATACACCCTGTATGTATACAGAGTTAGTCAGTACAACCGCACCAGCTGAAGTTGGGCCCAAGTAGCGGACACGGCAGTGTAGTCTCTCGAAAAAATGACAGAAATGAAATGTTCGCATAGCAATAAGTTAATATTGAAATATTTCAATAGTTAGGTTACCGAAGTAATTAATGAATATTAATATTGTAAAGACAAAATGTAATATCAGATACCATTTATTTTTACAACAGATTGCAATAACTCTTAGGACAGTTTCAGTTATGAATCAGTCACAGCGAACTGTGCCTAGCTGTCATTTCTTAGATAGGTTACACTGCCGTTCCGGCCACTTGCGCCCACCTTCAGCTGGTGCGTTTGTACTAACTAACTCTGAATATACAGGGTATTTTTTTTATCTCTGCCACGCGAAATAACTCGGTAATTATCGACGTCACAAAAAAATGTTCCAAACAAAAGTTGTACGGTGTGGAGGCGGCCATCAAATGCGACCAATTTTTTTTTATTTCGGTGGAGGCGTTAACGCACAGTGAGGGTCACCTTCACTTTTTTAAATAGAATGGTACATTTTTTTCAACCATCTTTTGGAGCACCTCAAGCCGTATAAAAAGATTAGGGGGTCAAAGTCTCTCAAGGTCATTCAAGGTCAGTATCGATGATACAAATCTAAATATCTCGGATCACTACCAAATATTTGGTAGTCTTAGACATTTGGTATTTTCAAATTTATATTTTATTTCTGCTTTTCTAGAAGAAATATTACCCGTGCTGATTGAAGATCTAACCTTGTGGGATCGGCAAAAACTCTGGTATCAACATGATGGTTGTCCAATTCATTTTGCACGGATGGCTCGCAATGTTGTCGACCGAAAATTTGGTAATAAGCAGATAGCCTGGCCTGCTAGATCACCGGACTTAACTCCACTCGATTTTTCTTTATGGGGGAAGATGACTACCAAATATTTAGTAGTAATTCGAGATATTTAGATTTGTATTATCGATACTGACCTTGAATGACCTTGAACGACTTTGACCCCCTAATCTTTTTTATACGACTTGAGGTGCTCCACAAGATGGTTGAAAAAAATGTACCATTCTATTTAAAAAGTGAAGGTGACCTTCACTGTGCGTCAACGCCTCCACCGAATTAAAAAAATTGATCGCATTTGATGGCCCCCTCCACACCGTACAACTTTTGTTTGGAACATTTTTTTGTGACGTCGATAATTACCGAGTTATTTCGGGTGGCAGAGATAAAAGAAACACCCTATATTTAATGTGTTATATACATATTGCTATGAGTCTAGCTTAGATTTACGGGTTGACTACCGGAATGTATAAGCTGGGCGTCGGATATTCGGTGGCGAGTTAAAAGTTGAAACTTAAACTCTTAAAACAAGTGAAAAACGGTTTATTGGAAAAACTACTAAACCTGGACTATACTGGTACAAAGGTTGAAACTTTTTGAAACTCAATTTTTTTATGAGAACGAAGGGCACGAGAACGAGGTTAGTACTCCGACTAAATCACTGAAGTGAGGCTTCACTGATTCCTCTACAACTCCATCTGACGTGTCGTGAGGTCATCTGCCATTTTATAATTAGTGAAGTGATTTTGCATAAATATCATCACAAATAAGACTCTAACAGACGAATAATTCAGAAATTGTCACAATTTAAATAAATTTCAACGTATAGACCGCTGTTTTCGTTACGCCATGTTGCATTTAAAAAAATAGTCTTCATATTTTTTTAGTGTATGTCTCAGGAACACTTCTCGAACACTTTCCAGAACGACGAAAGCCCGTTATCGTTGAGAAAATTTCAAATTAGAAAAAGAGAACGCCCTACAAGTTCACTTTTTTTTTTATTTCGTTAAAAACTTATATAAGTGTCAACTTTTAGTTAATTTTGTCAGTACCATTGGAAAGAGCAACCTTGTAAATAGTAGGGTAGATATTTTCTGAAATTAAATTAATCCATTTCCATCAAATAATAAACGTCTGAAGTGAAAGTTAAAAATAAGCACACCTGGGCGTAATGGATTAAGAAAGAAGCTCTGCTACTTTGTTGGGTCCAAAAAATAGCTTTTTAAATTATAATTTCTGAAAAAATTTTTTGCTCAGAATATGCGCCTCTCAAGAATTGTTCAAAATTTGTTAAATTGTAGAAGTTACAGAGCTCTACGAGTGACGGAGTGCGCGGTAAAATAAAAGGTCAAAACAGATATGTTTCGACTATGAATCTAGCAGTCTCTTCGTGTCTCTAAATTAGTGCAAGTTAGTGAACAACAACACGTCATCGACAAAAATGAAATACCCTTTATAGCCCCAGATTAGTTGATTAACGGTAAGTAAGAGATTTTATATTAAGTGTATTAAAACGATAAAAATACTTTAAACACGTTTTTCTCAAGATCACGTTCTTCAAATTTCCAGAAGTGCTTCATCACATTATAATTGAGTAATTGCCATGACATTTATTAGAAACATGGACAACAAACTCCATTATCAGTTGAACTAGAATTAATAGAAAATATTTTTAAAAAATTGTTTAAACAATAAAATTATAAAAATGTTTGGCCGAAATCTAAACTTTTGCAAAACCAATTCGCTTGAAAACATGTTCATTGAAAATATGTAGTTTAAACAGCCATTTACTGATTTATGCCACATTTTGTATGGTTTTTATTATTTAGAGACCTTATATTTGTAGATATAAACGTTACTTTTCTGGTAGCAAATCCGACTTTTCTCTTAGTGTTATATTTTGTATCTTGCATGTCATCACATACGTAAATACAAAAATTATCTTTGGCATGTCTTAACTATCTATTATTCAGACTCGTATAGACGAGTATGAGAAAATAGCATGGACTTTGGAATTTTGTCAATAGTAAAATAATGGTTATCACTAGATTTCTATTAATTTACCACGGGTTACCATTCAGTTGCCTTTGGTAACATTAATGCGAATGGTAATATTTCCCTAGAGCCAGATCGTTGTTTTTGTTTGAAGATTCCTGTAATTGTGTGATAATAATAAGCAAATATCACTAAATAGTCATCTAGGCCACTTGCGAGTTAACTAAATTTCTTAATATAAAATCGCGTACTTACAGGACCTCAAGCCTACGACTTTACATTAATTTTGTATCCCCCCAGTATGTTTATACGTGCCTTGTGTCATCAATTTCTACAACTCTTCACCCGCAATAGGCGGTTTGCATTATGTCATTTTAGTCTAGCTATATTAAGTTAGTAGTTTTACAACATTTTGCAACGGGCATTTCAAAGAATTCGCGCTAAAGGTTACAGCCATTTTTTTAGACATTACACTAATGAAGGAAAGGCAGTGCAAGCATCGACACTACTAAGTCATTACCAGTCAGTTTTTGGAAAGTAAGTAAAGATATCCAAACACTATTTAGTAGAAAGATAAAAGAACATTAGGTATTACCTCTTCTTACAACTAAGGAATAACTTATGTTTAGAGTGATTCACCAAAGACAAGCTATAAATAGTTTTAATAATAAAAGCAAGATTAACAATGATCAGTAAAGATAATAACTCAGTTTTTTTATCAGATATATTCAAGCAGATATTTATCTGACTTTCGTATTAAATTAAATATTTATAATGTACAAATGATTCTTAAGGAAAAAAAAAGTGAAATGAGCTAAAATATTATCAGATATTTACAAAACGGTTTCGTATTCTATCTACGCATTCAATATTGTATCGAGTATAGACTGAAGTATGTTTAAAAATAGTTAATCTTTGGTGAATCCTACGTAGCTCTTAACACTGGCAATTATTCATAAATCGCTTTTAAAACTGTATCAATTTATAATTGTTGATAATTTTAGCTACTCGTACTTCGTCGATTAAGTAAATTATAATCATTGTTAGACATAACCGTAAGACCGATTTTGGAATTCAGTATGTTTTAACCTTCACAGTCCTAACCGGATTCCGCAATGGACCATAAAAATAATGTTTGTTGCTGAATTCCTTCTGGAATGATCTTTATATCCGATTATTTTTGACTTTGATATTTTAAAGATTAACCTAAGATTTACAGAAATAAAATTTATTGGTGTTATTGAGAATTTAATTTTTCATGTACGGTCCGCTGCGGACGCCACTTCAGAGTCCCTGTCACAGACTCAGTCTCTAAAACATATTCACGCCCGCCCGTCGTTACTAGGAGAAAGACTACCGGGCACGCATTGCTTGCTATACTGCGAGAAGTAAGATTTCACGTGTTACGCAAGAAAATAATCGAAAGGAAAACATTGCTTTTTATTACGGTAATGCAGCTTAAGTTTTTGTAGAATTAATTATTGTATTTCATTAATAAATTAGTTTTTACAACAAACCTATGAAAATTATACACTCATTGAGAGAGTTATAATTACAACAAAACAGGATAAATTCTTGGGGTTCTCCACAGACACAACCTAGGATTTCGCATTTGGATGTGTTTTATAAATTCTTAAGTGCATGTGCTCACAAATTTTGCAAAGAGAACGTTCATTTAGGCACCTCTGCACAATAATTATTCCAAAATTAAGAGTAAAAAAAAATGCATCAGTGCTATCCAAATTATTGTTACTCTTGTAGAATGTATTGTGAGAGGGAGGAGGATCGCAGTTTTTCAATTGCGATTAGAGAAAAAATATGTAAAGCTCGTATTATTTTCAATTTTCGATACGAACTGTACGCAATAATTGATAAGTAATGGCGTTAGTTAAACACCATTTTTCGAAATATGCCTACATATACATATATTGCCTCTGTCAAAATTTTGGATGCACTTCATATATGACCAGTGAATATTGCGCATTATCAATGCAATGCAATGCATAGAGGAGAAGGCAACGTCGCTCATTTGATCTAAAAAACTATTTAGAAATGGCGCGCTGTAGAAAAAATATTGTGCGCTCAGACGGCTATAAATCTGTGTAATTAAAATATAAAAGGTTAAATGAATAAAACTATTTAACACTTACATTTCTCTTTTTTTTACGAAGAATTAGCTACTTAGTTGCAATATGAATTTGTACTAGCCCACATACGTACGTACGTACATAGGTTAATGAGATTAATAATGGATACTGTTACACGGTTTTAACTGATAATAAACGAAGTTCGAGAGTAAGAATTATCAACGTGACTGTATAATAAAGTTCCGTAAAAAATAATTTTGTCTTAATCATACGAAACAAGTTCCGAAAAATAAAAGAAACATTGTTTTAACAGGAAGTTTTTATATATAGTACGTCAAATATTTAACAGCAACATTTCTTCAAATTCCGTAATCTGTCATGAGGGCATAACAGTACAATATTATCATTTATATCATAAGCCTAAGGACCCATCACAGCAACACATGAAATGTGAACATTTCTACATTTTCAACTCTCTTAACCCATACACAATTACTATCCTCTATAATCCAACATCAGTTATATCTGAGAGGAATTGAGTTTCTACATTATTCTTCTCCAATATATGTCATCAAATATATTTACTCAAATATGTTTTTTTTTCTTTTATATTAATAATGACGACCATTGATTGTACGAGTAGGATTTGTCCTTTGCACGAAAAGCAATCACATTCAGATCCCTATGTTTCATTCCCTTGATTCTAATTAAGATTATTGTGAAACAAAAATGTATTCTTTTACTTATCTCGTTGAACTTATGAAAAAGTTTTTTAATAATTAACTTCGTGTGAATAATTTTTACCTGTAAAATATCTGAGCTACTTAAATTTATTATTTACTAAGATTCTTACTTGAAAAAATCAATTAAACGGAACATAGGATCATGTATAGCATGAAAGATTAGCGACATATGTAGGCATACTTTATACAGGTTTTTCTCCACAATTTTTCCTGTGATAATGTATCCAATTTAGTACTTATCAAACTAATCTGACGGTAGTTCAGACATCAAACAAATTCCAAAACTTCCACCTTTTCATGCGTTAATTTCATTAACGTCCGTTTTAACTGGAATAGCAAGTGACGGACAATAATGATATTTTGTATACAAAAGACTAAAGCAGCTCACCATAAAACAGAATTGTTATTCTTCGATTTTTCGATTTTATATATCTTTTTAAATTTTTCATTTGATTATGTATCAAAATGATTTTTTTGCAATTCAAAATATATCTACCTTTCGTATCCCTAAAACCAAATATAACTTATTCAATCGGCGCCCATGCTTTCATAGTGACTATGATAATAAATTTCTGAACTTTAAAAGGATTCTAGAAATGCTCGAACACACGCACATTAATTTATTTGAATCACGACATAAGTTCCAAATTCAAAGGACACGCTTTTAAGCTTTAAACCGTAAAGCAATAATTACGTCAAATGAAACTGATCTCATGAACCAACCACACATACAAATACTCACTTATTATTATGGATTAATATTCCAACAAACATGGCAAACAGTTTCATCCTTTGTGTACATCATATTACATAATGTATGTTATGTCATACAGACATTATATAATTTACACAACTGTTACATACTGCTATTTATTATTCTCTATAGCATTACTACATTCTTAAATTCAGTTAAAGCTGTATGTTCACATTACATAACATGAATGTATCAGGCTGCCTTAAATATTATATCCTTAACGAACGATGGTTATTTCAGTAAATAAAATTTGATTACTCCACTGTGTATTAATTTTTGTCACAAAATACTGCAGTGCATGATACTCGAATGTCCAGTAGCTGGGGAATACTGACTTTTCTAAGATTTTCTTGATTTTGCATAAACATTTTTTTATAATGAGCTAATATACTAACAAACGAAGAGAGAGGTAGTCTCATAATTTATCATGAAGTACTAGAAGGCACAACTAAGTAGAGAGCATATCAAATAATATGCGATTTCATCAATTACGTTACGATTAACAAAAAAAAAAAAATATCTCGTACTGCTATAAATAATCGACAAAATTTAGCACAAGGCCTAACAATATAATGTAGAGAATAGCTAAGAAAAAACGTAATAAAAATGTATTAAATTCAGCGTCATTGAAAACTTCAAAAATGAAAATAGTAGCACGAAAGAAATTAAATATTGTTCTTCAATCCTTATTTTTATCCTAATGTTGTGTAGCAAACGACCTATGGACTTTACGATTTATATTATACATAAAAAGTTAGTATTTCGTCAAAAAGTTATTAAGATTGGTAGAGATATGTAATTTTAATTAATAGTAGCCAAAATTAAGTCAAATAATGTTGATTACTAAAAATATATGTATATACCGTCATCTTATATAGTAGTAAAGGCAATGTACAGTGCAATTTCGCGTAAGTTGACCACTCGGGACTGAATTACTTCACGTAACTTGAGTCTCCCAACTATCCGCACGTTTTCCCTGATTGGTGTTGACTTACGTCGGCACCAACCATGTGCATACGTTGAGTCCAATGCTCGGCAAAGAAACAAACCTGTGGTAGGAGAAACCTCTCAGAGGAGAAGTCACGTTACGCAAGTGTGTACAGTCAATTTATGTGGGGTACTATCTGATGAAAATAAATGTAAGTTTACAGTATACTTTAAAAAATTTCAAATACCGTAACTTATCGTATTTATTAATATTTTAGAACTTAAACGGGTGGATCAGTGATCAAGCAAAAATATTCAGAATATATTTAATGTAAGTTTATATAACTGCTGAGTTAATGGATACAACATAAAATTATAACAGCCGGAGACTTGTGAAATACAAAGTCGTGTAGAAAAAGCCGAATACCTAAATATCTCTGTGAAGATCCGAAAAAATGTTCAAGCTATAATTTGGATGGTTTTGAAGAGAGAACATGATTCAGATTTTTTTTCCATGTCATTTTTCCAGTGTTCTAGGTGGTCAGCTCTATTTTTTAAAGCAAAATTAAATTAACTATATTTAAATATATGTTCGAAAGTAATGCCAAAAAAATGTTTGGAGTAAAAAAATTAAAAATTAAAAAGATGTCATACAGATTGATTTTTTGGTTTAACCTTGTTCCGTGCGCAACCTGCAGGTCTATGTAATTTATAAAATAAAAGAAATTAAACATTACTATGGCTTGTACTTGATGATTTAAAATTAAAAAAATTTCATCACATTTTTTGTTAACAGCAACGAAATGAAAAGAAAATAATTTTCGATTCTTTTCAAAATCGATTTTTCTTTAAAACACTGGGTATTGTTTTTTTTCAGTTAAAATTTTAAAATCTGCGATCGTCAAGCACGAAACATATTAATATAATGTTTAAGTAATTTTTATGTTTATAAACTTCATAGACCTCCAGCGCGTGTACATATTCAATGTTTGAAAGAACACATTACGAAACGTATTCAATAAACTTTCACATGACGTATATATAATTCCTGTTTCTAAGATTCGTGTTATATCTGTAATATTCTGATTTTATGAACTGCTAGCTGATATGAAATAATAATGTCTAAAATATTATTTTCAAATTGAGAATGCACAGGGTAAGTCACTCGAATTTCTGAATTGAAATATAGCTTCACATAAATAATACTACATCTGTTACTACGAACACAGATTGTTACTACGATTATCACAAAATTTGCAATCGCTAGAGTGATAACGTCCTTTTTTTGGGGAATTTGAAAATGACATAAAATCCGAGCCGCAGCTTGAATTATGACGAAAATTATAGCCAATGAAAATATTATAGAGCTGCACATGCCTGCAAAATTTGGGGACTGTAGCTAAAACCGTTCTCGAGTTATACACGTTTGAATTTCAGGAGGCCATTACACACACACATACATCCGGATATTTTCTCCAAACGTGTTTTCTCGACGTTTTGGCATATTCTGAACATGGTGACATGAAAATTTCGACAGCAAAATTTTCTACCTTCACATAGCTTCCTCTATGAGGAAGCAAAACCATTGGGAAAACTTAATTAACGTATTTGGGTTTTTGGAATAATAAGATAAATAAAAACTATCATGCAACGTCTTTAAACTCATATTTCTATTAAACGCTGAAGAAAATTAACTTGTTTCAAAATTTGCCTTAACTCAATCAAAATGTGATTGTCATAGATCAGCGAATGTGTGATGTCTTATATGGAAAAACCAAGTGTAACACTGCAGTTGACTCACCCTATAAATGATAATAACTTTAAAAATTTGAATTTCATGCAGCTCAACCAATATTTTTATAGAAATCAGAATATTTCTTCTGTTTCAATAACTAATTTAATTTCTTTTCTTAATTATTTTTCTATGTATTTGCCATTAACTCGGCAATAAAACACCATGTTCCTATTGCAATATGATTCCTCTTATGTATACGACCGACGGAATTAACACAGCGGATGATAAAGCACTCTGCAGTAAATTTCATGAAAATAATTCCATTTAATTAACCATCATTCAATATTAGATTTAATTTGAAGAGACTCTGAAGCTGTACCATCGTTAGTCAAGTGCACAATAGTATATATATAACTATAGACCGTAGCCTGATATAGTTTTTATAAGTTCAATTTATTAGAAAAGGATAAACAATCGTTGGCGACGTGTCCATTTGAGTTCACGAAACCAACGATTGTAATGTGTTTCTTACGACAATACCAGCTTTCTAATACATATCACTGAATCTACTCATTTATGATTTCTTCTGTGGATATCCTTAATATCTGTATTATGACAATTATCCGGCACTACGGCGTGTATCTCATATGATACATTCGACAAACTTTCATTTTTTAAACAAACTATGGATAATATTCAATACTTTACTCAATTATAAATCTATTTTAAATCCGTAAATCACAATAAAATAATTTGATTTACTTTCTTTTTAGCAGACTAAACATTATTAATGCCAAAATATACCAAGATTGAAATTATTAAAATTTGCAATAGGTCTGATTCTAGTATGTGAAATCCATTATAGGGATCACTATCTTAATGTACATTCTTTTCCATTTACATTTCAGTAGATAATGTTACATGTACACATGTACTTCTTATGTTATACTTTTTTATGGTAATTTTGGGGCCATTATTATACCTACATGTTACTCGGTGATCCATATCATCATATTGAATATTTCACTATTATATATTGACTTGATAGGAGTAATTATAAGATTAGTTGCTTTATAGTTTCACTTCAGAAGAAACCTTGGATAAATACACTACATTTTTGTGCACAGCATTTTAATTATACTTTTAATGATATTTTCATCGAGAACATTTACAAATTTAATTGTCTCATTCACGTTCAAATTAAATGTTATCTATAAAAATTTAGTATGTCAGTTGAGACTGAAATAGCACAAGTGAGTATTACTTGTAATATTCACGCTTCTCTAGCATATTATCATCGCACGGTCTATATTGTCCTATAAACTACTAACGTATTGACTATCAATATTGACTTCTATGTTAACGGAATTAAACGAAAAAGTGAAATGGATACACTATTTATATAGTTCAAATATTTCTTTGTTTGAAACAAAGTTTCTCTAATAGTTTTCTATAGGTTTTATTTACATCGTCTCTTATGCATTTAAATATACGCATTAGTTCATGTACAGGGTTATTCGCTACAAATGCACTAGCTAAAGTTAGCAGTAAATGGGAGATTTCATCAATCGGGACAGTGTGGTGTTATTAAAGAAACGAAAGTTAATATCATAACGTTATGAACTTCAGCCGTTGCGTTTATCATGAATAACCCTGTATACGTATATCCTTATATTTGTTTTCATATCCTTATATTTACTTCATGCCATAAAAGAGATATTAAAAAGTGTATGAATTATATTTACTACGATTTCTGTACTGCGCACTCAACATTTAATTAGAGCTATATGATTTACTTTTTTCTTGATTCAATTTGCTAAAGAAATATGTAGGATATCAATCAAAGTACTGCTGCTACATCTTTAAGCATTAGAAAAATTAAGCGTAATTTTTAGCATCGACACTATTTAATATTGATTATAGCACACGTTACTCTGTTCTTATTCAAATTTATTTTGATATATGTATATGATATATTCATATAATCTTATTTTTAAGCTTAGAGTACAGTATACATATATTTATACATTATACATATGCTTTATATACAAGACAGTTCCGGAAAAGTTGCTTATTTCAGTAATAGTAAAGAAAGTAATTATTTTTTCCTGAATATTGAAATAAATTTGTGATTAAAATTTTCATTAAAAAATGTTGTTAAGAGGGCCGTGACAAATTTATATTCTAATAGGAATTTAAAAGCTTTCTTATTATTTTCGTACTGTACTCGCACTTTTCATATATCCAAGTTCGGAAATTACAGAATCCAGATGTAATTCATTAGAACGATTCATAGTCCCGCTAGAGCCACATATGTTTATTATAATTTCTTAAAACAGGTTTAAATTTAATTTCATATCGTTTTTCAGTTTATACTTAATTGTTAAATCTAACCTTAATTTCTACATTATTGTCCATCATGGAACATTTCTTAAAACTATTTATTGTCTGCTCACACAGTATTGTCGGTTATTATTAAGATTATTTCTCTCTTTATTACAACTAAGAGTTGCCTGGATACTAAGGAAGACGATTATTGTCCAATTACTGTTATTATCAAGAATTCATTTCAGCACGCAAGCAGAACTTTGAAAGAAAAATAAAACAGAAAATCACAGAAATAAAATGACTCGTCGCACATTTTATCAATGAATATCTTCGCAATGTTAAGATAGTTGAAACTATATTCCATAATTGAAACAAGAGACTGTGGAATGAAGAAGATTCGTGTAAAGTGAAAGAAAGTATAACTTAATCGGAAGAAAATTGCAATTGCATGTTTCATAAACTGGGCATAGTTAATTAAATACTTTTGTAATAATTGTATAAAACTATAACGATAAGCAAAATTAAAATTGTTGTCGCGGATGTTACCAACAATACCACTAGACATCTTATCGCTTAGAAAAAGTCTAAGTCAATTAGTAAGGCTCCTATTTTCCATAAACAATATATCGTAAAAAGTATATTTGTTTAAAAACTATTTTATTAGAGTGCGGATCGAAAAAGTGCTGGTGCAATATATTTATCCCTAGAATTCAGTCAACGTGTTTCTGCCCTTTGTAAGTAAAACAGTACACCTAATGTGCTATGCTGAGAGGCTACAAGCTCTGCTATTCCATCTTTAACTTGACTAGTTTAAGTTACATTGGCTACCAATATTTAAATAAGTGGAATCGGAACTATCCGCATCTGATGTTACAGAATCGATATAATTCCAGTACGAACACCTATAGCAGTCCACGTTCCGAGTACAAAGCTCTACCAGATTTCCAAAAAATGCAAATAGCTAACTGTGTTTTTTTTGTAAATTACAATTTTACTATAGTTCCAAGAGACTAGATTGAAATTTTCAACTGTTTTCAATGAGAAAATAAATGTGAGCAATCTAACGGGACACGTTTGTATTTAGTGGCATTTGTGAATACTTCTTTTTAATCTACCCTGTTAATTTGATTTATATTCGCACGTGGATCGTCTTTGTACAAGCTTATATGTAATGCTTACAGATATTACATAAATTCATCGTCCGAAATCAGTTCTGTACTTAGGGTAATCTTTCGTTATGGGTCATGAAAAGATGACCTCTTGGAACGTATCTGATATCGGACGGTGACCGTAGTTCTACTGAGTATGTATATTGTATGTATATTGTATACGCATTATTAGTTCAACTTACTATTAAAACATATGTATATAGTTTTTATTTATAAATATTTTCTAGATCATTTCAGCTTTACGCCCATATTATAGTGTTACGCATTTTATGCAATATTAATTTTTCTATTATATCTATTACATCAGGTGTGCAGTTAAAGCGATCTTCGAGTTACAAGTGAAATAATTTTAATGGTTATAAATTTCATATTATTGTCCACTCATTATACTTCAGATTTAGCAACTGATGTCAATCGATCGAGCAATAGTCGATAAAACTGTTACATAATGTGCACTCTGATTTCAGAAAAGAATGTCTTCTGAATTCGACTGCACACCTGAAGAGAGGATGACCACTATGTGGTTTTCGACATTTCTAAATTGGTGACATACAAAATGTTTTTGGCGCATCATATGCGTAATTTTTTTCTGATTTAAATCCATTTCATTACAAAAAGTATTTAGTTATTCAATTTACTAGAAAATAATGCCACGACCGCATGTTATCTGAACTTTGCTATATGATGAGGTGGGCGCGTTCACAATGGCCTTCCTGTATAATATTATCCAAGTATTTTAATATGTTTCGAATTCTTTCATATTAATCATAAACTCGTTATAAATCTCCTCAAGAAACTGTTAACCTTTGAAATGTCATAGTTATATGTTTGCAGTACAATGTATATAACAGTGATATAATAGTTATATATCCGAAAACGCTTATAAAGTAAAACCTCTCAACAACGTAATCCTCAATAGCGTAAAACTCTCAAAATCATAAGTTTCTTCCTCCTAAAAATTTCACAATAATGTAATGATCTATCCCCATTTTCTCTATTTTCTCCTTCTTTCTATCCCCACTTTTTTAACGCCGCTTATTGATTCACAGAAGAGGTTATTGAAAAAGTGGGAAATTACATTAACGAGAGATGGCTGTTGTCAATCGTTACGTTGTTGAGAGATTTTACTGTACAACTATCACGTTACGTAATGTATATTTTTGGAGTCTAGTCAATGAAGAACGCAAGGAAGGAATCGGTACGGAACAAGGACGTATATGAGTATACTTTTTCATATCGTACAACAAACACAACAAACGTTCATATGACTACAAAATTAACAGTATTTTCTTCCTTCTTCCTTTTGAGATCTAATTCAGTTGCAAATTGATAGAGAAACGCTTCGTATAAAAAGATCTAAGCTACTTCATGTCGGAAAAGAATAACATCTTTTCCCAACAGTACTTCTCTGCTGTTGGATATAAATGAACAAATTTTTTCACCTTATTTCTTATGATCTCGACTTTTGTTTTAAAGCTTCTGCTTTACAATAATTCTACCACATCTTAATTCTAAGTTATTACTACACGATAATAAATATTACAAGAAATCTTTAAAAAGTTTCCAGAAAATGTAAAAGCTTTCTTTATTTACATTTCGTGGAAACATTTTAAAGGCTCTTTCGTATTGTCGACTTATTGTCCTCTGTTTTTGATTTCATCAACGTCGTGCTAGTCGTAACGACTTCGTTTTTCATCAATTCTGTTATAGTATTTCACATTTTTATCCATTAAAACTTCTGGGCACATCTTAAGAACGCATAATATTGAGCGTCGAAATATTCCATTTTATGCAGAACTTGTTTAACAAACAAGAACATTCATCAACGTATTCTCCTTTCCTCCCATACTAATTTTCTATAAGTTGCGAGTCTCATAAATTCTCCTATTCCGACGATTTCCTATGCAAGAGCAGTCTCACACAAATATTAACAGACACGAATAACTTAGTTTAAAATTCTCATTAATGCGGATCACGAAATGACGCAAACTTCTGTAATCGTGCTCCGAAATGATACTACTTATTCATTCCGTTCTGTTATGCAAGTTACAATTCAAATCTCTTCTTTCCTTTGCTATGCCAATGACTCACAAATTTCATTATGTTGGTATTGTAATATTTTTATCTCGAAACTTTTTTAGCATCGTTTTGTGGTGAACTTCAAAAGAGCGTTGCAATATAAGGTCCAGCCATTTAGTAAGTTGCTTTTTGTGTTCTTTATCGGTATTTCTTTTTTTTCCAGTTCTACCAAGTCGCTTGGCGACCTTTTTATGTTACCCTTTATCCTTTTCTGAATATTTAGCCATTTCTTTGTGGATCCAGGGTACGTATTTTGGAACGTACGCGTAAACTCCTGGTAACTTGGGATGTGCACACTTTATACCCCAACTGACGATTCCACCAACAAACCACCGTTCCTGATCAGTGGGATCCTGGCAGAGGAGAGGACCACCCGAATCACCCTGACGAAATAATTGTTGTATTTATAGAGAAATATATTACGATATCAATAAATCAATACACTTATTCTTGTTATCTCTACTTTAAACATAAAATGCTTACCTGACAGGCGTCTTTACCACCTTCAGGATAACCAGCACAAATCATTCCATCGGTTACGTTCAATTCTTTGTGCTCCAACCATATATTACATACTTCTCTATTCAAGACTGGCACTTTGACTTCATTTACAGCTGGTTCATATTCTGAAGCTAGAGACAAAAACACATGCAAGTCTTACTGCTCTGACGATGGTAAAACGAGCATGTGTTTGAAAGAGAGCAATACTTACAATCGGTGTCCTCTTTTTTTCCCCAACCGATAACTGTACATACAGTACCCGGTTTGAGATCGGTATCAGCATCCGGTAAGCAAACTGGTCTTAGATGTTCATGAAACTGAACACGGCTCTCCAGCTAACAAAAGATCAATCAGATTAAACAATAAGTCTTTGGGAAATATTGGGTATAAAAGGAAAAGAGTAATAAAATTATTATTAGAAACAAGTGTAAAAAGAAATTGTGAGTCTTACTTGGAAGAGGGCCACGTCGTTATCGTGGGCAACACCCAAGTTGTAATTCGGATGGGGAACGACTCTCTTAACTTTGACCTTTTGCCCAAGATATGTGTGTGCATGTCTTCGCGTGATACCCAATTGAATTGTCCAGCCGGAGACCTCTGAATGACTGAAACTAATGGATTTTGTTCTTGCAATCCAGCTTACGAACGCAATCATAAGTAAAATTTTTAATAATATCAAAAATATATGATAATTAACAATAGCTTATAGATACATGAAAAGATAGTTAGTAGCGAGTTTTTAAATCTATCATTAAACATAAATTTATTTACAATTGATATATCATATTGTTTTGAAAATTCTATCCAGAAATTACACTATTTTTATTTATTTTATAATTTGTCATGTATAATAATTTTTCAACTCGCGGTTACAAAAGAACTCATGCTACCGGTTTAGATAACGTTCATGGTTATTGATTCCCTCTGAGTCACCATCCCGATCAGGAATTACGTTCTCGGATAAACTTGTACGTTTACACTAAAGTTCTCGAGAAAAGGCTCTATTGTATTTATTAGAGGTCGGGTTTATCGAATCTGTTACGAGAATAGTTACGAGACAGTTAATTTTGCATGTTCTCGGGGTGCATCCTGGTGCAGTGGGTGACCTGTACCAGTGGAGTGACCTCAGGATATAATTTTCGATGGCTATGGATTATCTGTGTCAGCTTTGCTGAATTGTGCCGATATTAATAATTGGTGCGGAGCTCGCACGTAATCAATCAGCAATATCTTCCACAACTTGTGCGCGTTGCACACGTCCTTGCGCAAGACGTCTCGTTTCTGATGGGTTCGCGCTAACCTTGTACCTTGAGCTCGCGGTCTCGATCACATTTTCAATAGTTCCTAGCTCTCGAATCTTTGTTCGGTCTATTCGTGTTCTCGTTAGCTTAGATTTCGAAAAATTAGACTATTTATTGGGCCACCACCTGAACCCTCTTTACAAGAACCTACACACAGAGTAGCCACGCATTTCTGGGACCGTTCGTTCTCGTTCATACATCTAGTTGTGTTTGTCAATTTTACGCAACCCCAAAAGTTGATTGATTCCAATTCTGTTTTGTTTCGTTTCATTTGGTAGAATCGAGGAGGTTCTCCTCGACTCCCAGGGCATACCGGCTTGTCTGTTCCTGGCGTATTAAGAATTGACTGGCGCTCAGCAGTGGCTTATGGGTGTCCTAGCGGAGATGGACGGCCGAAGGCGACGTTTGCCAGATTGAGTTCTCATTTGGTCAGAAAATATGTCACAAACTTTATTGAAAAGCAACTTCTATCAATGATATATTCATCACAATTATTGACAATATTGGACCATCAATTGGGAAAATCACCGATGCCCTTTTCCCAGTACTCCAGCGCCTGCGACTTCAAAAAGTTCGTAATGTCCAATTCGAACCGAGCAGAAATTTTCTTCGGTGTAGATCCGAGTCACATTGCGCTTTTTGTAACTACTAATACGACCAGGATCATGTCGGTCTGTTCGGCCCTGATCAGGCATATAATGGCATTTCCGATCCGACCGTGATCAGATGCCTGATTCGCTCCTGATCTCCGTTTATCAATCAAAATTATATAAAAAAATATTTTCACCAAGTTAAATGAATTTACATTGAACTTACGATGGACTTACTCGACTGAATGATATACATACATTTAATCCTCGAAACATTAAATATTTGATGTTGAAGGCGGGATTTGAACCTGGCACCCTGGACTTTGTAGACTGCGTCCTACGTGTTCGGCTATTAAGAATTTGAAGAAAAACGTTAGAAACTAGAATATAAAACGCAGAAGAACTTTTATATAGTTTGTAAAGTATTTTTTTAACTCGCCACCCTTCGTCCATGCATCCGCATGCCAGGCGAGCCACAGCTAATTCTTTTTTCATCGAGAACTGAAGAGCCGGTATGATTTGGGAGCTAAGGTGGAACAATCACAACACCACCAAAACGAGAGCTCCGACGGAACCAATCAGGAAAGACGATAGCGTAACGGATCCTGTCGATTTTTGGAGACTCGTAAAATCGAGAAACGTAGGTGCTAATCTTTGGTGTCGCGTAAAATCAGCAAAAGCAACTGGATGCACAAACAGGAGCGAACGGTTACGGAAATTCACGGCCGCCCAAGCTGCTAGATGCAGGTAGAAAGGGTAGGAGTAAGCATTAGGTAAATAGTGACGGAAACACAGAGCAGTTGATCGAGAACGTAACAGAACGAATCAGAGCTGTAAAATCGAATACTTTTCACCAATTAATAAATTGGGAGTCCGCACTGAAGCTGATTCAGCTGATTCGTGAAGGCTGAGAACTGTATCCAGGGGACACTCAGATGGGCATTACACTACAAGAGAGCACTGCACCTCCGAACAAACGCAGAAACGTGTGAGTGAGTGAGTGAGTGAGTGAGTGAGTGAGTGAGTGAGTGAGTGAGTGAGTGAGTGTGTGAGTGAGTGAGTGAGTGAGTGAGTGAGTGAGTGAGTGAGTGAGTGAGTGAGTGAGTGAGTGAGTGAGTGAGTGAGTGAG
>JARQTD010000863.1:19160-33147 GCA_030142515.1 Cephus sareptanus | reverse complement strand
ATGTCCTTCAAGCCAATAGGAAAATTTATACCTTCGTACTTTAGCACTGAGCTGAAATGTGGGTACGAACTGATCCTTTCTGCATTTTGTTTAGCTGGATGAAGAGCTGCCGTAACGGATCAGAGAAAACAAAACGGATCGTTATTTATAACGTTCACCACTGCTTTTTTGTTCCGCACGTTCTGAGGCAACTCGATGAATGTCGACAGACCACCATGTATCGGTATATATCTGTTGATATTTACCGCCAAATTTATTATTTCCAACAGCGACCAGCCCGATTCTCTTTCTTGGAAGTCTTCGATTTTAGTTAATAATTTTTCCAGTATATTGACATTAAACCATTCACTGATCTCCGTGGATGATAGAATAACTTCGTTTTTCGTATTAAAAAACTTTAGGTCCTCAATAAGCTCACCGCCTTTTATAGTCTCGAATTTACAGGATACAACGACGTTCACCTTCAAATTTCCATCTTTTCGGAGCGCATTTTTTACTCTAACAGCAAACAGTTTTCTTGAATCTACCAGAAAACGCTTCAAGTCCTTGTGTCGCAAATTTGCTATCACTCCCGTTCTTATTCTCCCCCTGAAGGCTAATTCCAAGTCATCCCAACTTACTCTGCCACTTCTTCAAGGGTTGCAATAGAAGAATCTAGAATGTACTCAGTTACTCAATTACGTCTGATGTAAAATTACTGAAATCTGCCCTAAAATCCCTGATACCTGACGTAATATTTCTGAAATCTGACGTAATATTTCTGAAATCTGACGTCAAATTTCTTAAATCTGCCGTAAAACGCCTGAAACCTGACGTAATACCAGGGCCCCCTTCCGATGATGTCAAACCGAAGGGGGTCAGCGACGTCGACTCGCGCGCGCACCCTCTTTCTCTCCATCTCACTCACACACTCGCGAGGGGTGCCAGTAAGCAGGAATATTCAATATTCCGGAGGCGTCGCTAAACAAAAGTCTTCCAAAACGGAGCCTCACGACACGTCGGTAAGCAGACGTCTTTCATACGGGGCTCAGACGCCCTAACTTACCATCCTGAGGGGGCGTCAACATCGCTAACTTAGCACGGACGCGAACCCAGAGGTCGGTAATATGTCGGTGCAGGAATCTTGATCCAGAACTCTTCTTGTAAATCTACTCAAATCTCGAAAACCAAATTTCAACAAAAATGTTCAACAAGAAGACTTCAAAAATCTACATCCAGAAACACGAAATCTACACTAGGAATACTTTGACATCCAACTTGTAATAAAAAATCGCACTGCAATATGTTTTAGCCATCGTATACGGGATTGCGTCTGACCGAACGCTTACCTCAAAACAATTGCGAATCGTGAGTTCGGCATGTAGCTGCTGCACGAAGCTAAAGTATTCTGCCAGTATTGGAAATCTGTCAAAAAATGTCAAAATATCAAACGCAAATATCTTCCTTTTTATGAATGCTATCCCTACGAATTTTTTCTCATCTCTATTATTTTTTCTTATTCTACAACTTTTACATTTAACTGTTTTCGATATCATCTGAAATGGCAAAGATATTTTTTTTATTCGCGAATGGCAGTTAAAAGAACAATAATAATATGCCCATTCGATACGTAACCAAAAAATATTCAATGGTCGTTATATCAGATTTTCGAAATTGTACACCGTTTCACCGCAAATTGCAAATGTGCATTTTAGCTGATACACTCTGTATTGTATTTGATTGCCAATTATCTCACTTTATTGCCCACATAATTTTCAGAACTTGCAACTAATTTGTGTAGTTAAATGTTCACTGGCACATGAAAACTTAGATTCCATTTATTACTTTTTCTGACACTAATAGATTATTCACTTCGTTATTGGCCTCAGCAGAGTTAAACATAAAATGATTGAAGAGATTGGTCATTGCATAAATTACCGGATATACATGGACCATCCCTTTGTCAAACATGAATTACACGTTTTCATCTGCCCACCAGTTTCATAGGCCTTATTATTATAATTATATTCTATCTGCTTCACGTAATACAGTTCTTAGTTTTTCGTATTTTTGCACTGGAATTTGCATTTGAATTCGTTGCTTTTTAATAATCGATTTTACACGACAATAACGCTGCAACTAATGTGTTACGTCCGAACCAGAATGGAGGCCTAGACTGGTGCCTTTACCGAACCGTAATATACTATTAATTTGCCCTGTTTTGAGTCAATGCTTGCGCACTTTACTCGGGATTGGGCTATGCCTCTAATTACCAAGGGAAGGATAAATTGAACTAGATATACACTAGGATTGATTTGAAAGTTTCTAAACAAATGAAAACCGTCACCAACTAAACAACTGAACTCAGGAAATCTAACATTTATGATAATTCAACACAATTAAAGAGTACCTTCACCAATAATAATTTGATTGTGCTTACCTTGATTCTGCTGCTTACAATTGTTGAAGATGTCCGCGGTGTAGAAGAGGATAGTTTATAAGCAGAATATATATATATATAAGAACGAAATTAGGTGAACAAATGAGTAAGATTTATTATAAAATTGATGCACTGACAAACAACTCTATGAAGCTACTAACTTATAAACAAGCAAAAGCGATTTTAACTGGTAATAAGTAAAGAAACGGATTAGAATAAGTTGGAATGAAACTGATAAATTAAAATATATAATTAGCAAGAGGAGGAAAGTAAAACTGTTTAACCGAACTGCCTGATGGACCAGCGGAGAATGAGAGTCAGTCTTCGAGAAAATTAGGGATGCTAGTTAGCGGGGGTGGATTGTTGGAGTAGGGTTAGGAATTATTACTATTGGTTCGGCTAGAGAAATTTTTAAGGAAAAGAGCATGGAGTGGTTAAAGAAATTAATTCATTGGTGCTGGGAATTTTGGCGGGGGAACTCTGCATAAGGGTGAAAGAATTGCTGGATCAGGATTGGATAAGGATGACTTCTTTGTAAATGAATAAGGAGTTTTTTTAGTGGGGTTTTCCAGGAAAGGTCGTAAAGTAATGGAGTCAAGAACGTCCGCACATGTATCGCATAAATAACGTCAATAACGGTCAAGACCCTAGCCTAAATATATTTTATAAACATTTTCCGTTAGGTTCACTTCATTGTCCGTAGACCTAGAACACATATGCTAGATAACCATTTCCTAGGGTCGCTATATGATAAAAACCAGACCCCACTGTTTAGTCTTCTGATATTTTAGTTATAGACCACGTATATAGAGTCTGATTTTTCACGAGGTTGTAACATAATGGTTGACATACATAAAAAGTACATAGTTGATTGTACACTGAACGCCATTAATGGTATCCAGCTTGTAGACGCAGTGCGGTGAGACGCGAGAGGAGAGTGGGCGGTGACTATTAACATACCTCGGCCCGTTCGCGCAATGTAGATATGGTGCGAACGAGACGCCAAAGGGTCATTCGGGGCATCCTTGTTGCACAGTACGAGTTCAAGCGAGACGGCAATAGGATCTCGGTCTTGCACTGGCAAGCTTGGTGGTGGCTGTCTTCTTCACTCCCTCTGAATAGTATATGTCAGAACGCATACTTTTTTTCTCTCGTACTAATGCTGTATGATGATAAGAAGCAAGAAGGAGCTGGCGCGACTTTCAGGAATGCGAAGGTAATAGAGTTCTTGGTTACGCATCCTCTTGACACAGCCTTAGTGTGAGAGAAATAGAGTGTACGATCAAGACTCATTTATGGCGTCCAACTTATGCAGATAGTGCGGTATGATAAAAGAGAAGATTGGGTGGTAACTATCAACATACCTTGAAATTATATCAATATTATATATTAAACTTTAAATACAAAAAAAATGAGCCGTCGCGGGACGCCTGGTGGATGTGAAACATCAAGATTATATGACATTGGAAGAATATAGTGTAGCATATGAGGTATTAGGAATGAGAGCAAATAAACAGCATGGCGTCGTCTCACCACGTTGGAATATATGTAGACGAGTCAGGCGTGCGTGGCTTAAGGGGGTGCGAAAACGAGCGATGCGCAGACAGGAATGGGGGGGGGGGAGCATACACAGTCGCACACAGAGATGAGCGTTGCCTGTAAAGACGACGTCTCATTTTCTGTCCCCTGCGCAACGCGCCATTAGATATTTCACATCAATATACTCGTTTAGACTTTCGAAGATAATGCAGAATATAATAATGGATCGTGGCTTGAAATCGTTACAATAATAATTAAAAAGAACACATTCATTCCCCATTCATGTCACACATTATAAACGGTAATATACATTATAACACTCAATTCTTCCCGATCCGCGTTAGCAAACGTCAATACCTAGTGTTTCCAGAATGCGCGGTAATTATATTGGGCTCCAGGCACCGTGAAATGATGCCAATCACTTTTTGACCGAAACGACACAACGAGATCAGCTGGAGGCACCTAGCAACAATACCGCAGTTCGGCCCGTTTTTCTCCGAAACGCTTAGGGTAGAGGGGTATATATGTTAGCTATCAAGGGATACTACGATACAATAAGCACACTACTGTTTAACATAAAATATCATATGGTCCCTTTATTGTAGACGATAATTTGGAATATACGCTTCTCCTCGGTGATACAGCGGGGTCAACAAAGTTTTCGACGAGATCAATACAGCTTGCCTGAACAACCAATAAACTCACCTACAGTCCTTACGCACGCGGATAACAGAAGCGTGATTTTTCGTTAAGTTCGAAACTAGTTAATGGTCGAAACCGTTTGTACGGATACGATTATCCAATTAGAGATTCGCGGGCAAGTGGTACACGGAATATAAGTAATAGTACAGTCTCTTCCAATAATGGTGACAACGGTAGATGCCGTGCGGTGAGGTAAAAACGGAGATTGGGAGGCGCCTGCTCGCGTATCTTGGCCTGTACGTGCGACGCAGAAAGCGCTACGGTGCGAGCGAGACGCCAGAGCGTCGCTCGGTGCGTCCTTGTTGCACAGCACTAGTGTAAGCGAGACGCCAACAAGGCCCCTCATGCTCAATAGGGAGCTTGGTGGGAGACCACTCGTGTTCGGTTGCACGCTTTCCTCCTCTGTCTCATTGTCAGACTAACGCTCTATGACGAGGAGAACAGCTACTACCCCGATAAGAAACGAGAAGGAGCTATGGGATTTTCGATAGTGGGAATGAGATAGACAAGAGTTAGTAAGACAAAGACAGATATATGGGACGTGGTGGCTAGGAACATGTGTCCCAGTGTCTAACGCGTTGTGAATAGGTGCGACTCAGGGACCTATTGCCACTCAAACAGGCAGAATTATAAATGAAATAACGAGTACGCTTTTCGACAAATAATTATTATCGGAGTAAAACGTCAAAGCGATCAAGGAGCGATCGCCACAAAATCTTTGCTCTCCCGTCACCCTCCAGGTTCCTCAGTAACGAATACATAGGCGTTAGAATGTAATAGGAAATACTCTATAACCACGAAGTTTCCCCGGTACCGAGGATCTAGCGATCTTTCCTTCGAAGATCCTCAATCCCCGAAGGATGGAACACTAAATATCCATGAGGTCAACGGAAAACGAAAGGTGGAATCGCCCGGGGAAGGTTTGCGGTACTTGAGTCCAAGAACTCACCGGTAATCTAAAATGAAATTCTTTTAGCCTAATACCACCACGGCTGACGGTCAAGAGAGAGAGAGTTCTCCCGTCACGACGTCCTGACGGTGACAATCCCATCTGTCCTAGTCCCAATTGCAGGGCCCTCTACCGTCCCAATTCGCGTACCACAATTTAAATCGTCTTAAGAATTCCCTTTCGTGAATTAATTACGATAATCGATAATTATAGAAACTAAACAACTTTCATCACGCGACAATGTACTTCGATGCTGTTCTATGCTGGCGATAGCGATTTCTCTCCAACGAGGTAGATGCGACGGTATTTCCTTAAGGGGGTCTTCCACGTTCGAGGTTTTGAAAAATCGATTTTTTTTTATTGCATATTTCGAATCTAGAAGTCATTAGAAATGTACCCTCTGAAGGAATTCAAGAAATACACTTTCGTTAACGAGTAGTTAATCGCCCATCACGCCCGCTCGCGGTTTTTCGATGCGCCTTTGCAGTACATGTTTTATTGTGCATTTATGTTTAAACGCGTTTTCCCAAATGTCGTTTTTTTTTCAAAATTTTTGTAAGACTTCGACTAGAAGTATTCGAGATATCTGTTCTATTTTTTTTTAATTATTCAGCAAAAATTCCGCTAGGTCAGGACACAGGCTTTTTTGGAAATGTTTTTTCGTTTAATTTGTACAGACCTTATAAGCTAAAAAAATACGATCAAAAAATTTTTTCTCGTAAAGAAACTTGCCATTTTGAGAGATTTGAAAAATTTTCAATAAACTTTTGTCTAAACCTAGCCAACTTAATAACGATTAAAAACATATTTCACTTTTTTTGTTACATGTAACCTAAATGGCTAAAATCTTACCACAAACTCGATGATGACGTTATTGCAGACGCGCGATCAGTGACGCATCAAAGTCGCGGGTGTGAAAATAATTATTCATAAAAATAATATTTCAAAAGTCAAAGAATGTATCAATAAGACGCAAGAAACCGTTTCTCATTATCATGTTTAGTACTTTTGCAAACCGTCTGCAAAAAAAGGCTTGAAATTTCTGTCTAAACATAGAGGACCCCCTTAACGATAATTTATTCGTCGCGAGGTATCCCTGATAGCAATGACCTAGCTGAAACTACCAGAATTTTGAGAGTACGAGCCAGAGATTTAGTTTATTTACATTGAAGCACAATTTGCTACTAGGAACATCAGAAACGAAAACACTATGTACCAGGCAGTCGTCGGTGCCCTGAAGCCTGAAGTGCTTAAGGAAGTTATCGACATCCTCAGGGCACCACCAGCACAAGATAAGTACACTTACTTAAAAACTAATCTTATTGAACGCTTTACTGACTAAGTTGATCGCCAGTTGTATAAACTGTTAACAGAGCTTGAACTCGGGAATCAGAAGCCTAGCCAACTCCTCAGGGAAATGAGGAACCTGGCTGGCGCCAAGGCATCTGAGGAGATTCTTCGCAGTCGATGACTGGCATTGCTACCTGACATTGTGTGCAAAATTCTCAAGACCCTCCAAAACAACTGCACTCTCGATCAGCTCGCTGAAGCTGCTGATAACGCAATGGAGAATCATACTGACTCCCGTGTGATGTCAACAAGCATCCAGCCTACGGTAGCTTACGCCCAGATCATGGCAGCCAGTGCTAATCAAGCTTACCAGCCCACATCATACGCAAAACAGGACTCCAATAGTACTATTGACAACAGACTGAGTAGCTTTGAGAAACCTATTGAGGTTTTGGCAGCTTCCTTTCATGAACTGTCAACTAAACTCACTCGAAACAACGAGAGAAGGTCACGATCACGATCTCGAACACCAGGTCCATCAGGCCACTGCTTCTATCATGCTAGATTTGGTAAGAGAGCCCCCCGATGTCTGAAACCCTGCACTTACTCTTCTGCCAACAAGCGGAGAAACTAGCTGAACTGTCGTCAGTCCGTTTGCACGTTTATAATAAATCTTCACATCTCAAGTTCCTTGTTGATTCTGGCTCTGTCGTGTCAGTCTTACCACGAGTCTTTGTCAAGCAAAAATTGGAATCATCAAGTTTAAAACTTTACGCAGCCAATACTACCAGCATTAACACTTATGGTCATCATTCCATCACTCTCAATCTTGGTCTTCGTCGTGCTTTCACCTGGCTTTTCATCATTGCTGACATCCAATCTGCAATCATTGGCACTGATTTCATCGTGCATTTTGGCCTGCTAATAGATCTCAAGAAACATCGTCTCATTGATTCTCTGACATCTTTATCAACCTCTGGAGAACTTGCTGAAACCACAGAACATGGTATTTCAACCATTAATCAGCATGCTCTCTCCAAAATTCACCCTGATGGCAAGTATACCAAGCTTCTTAACAAATTCATTGACATCACCAAGTCTAATGTTACTCGATCCGCTCACAACACCACAGATGTGACCCATCACATTATCACTACGGGGCCACCAGTGGTGGAACGAGTGTGCAGATTGGCTGGAGACAAACTTAAGGCAGCAAAAGACGACATCAACCTCTTGCTAGAGCTCGGTGTCATACGCTCTTCTAGCAGCCACTGGGCAAGTCCAATTCACATGATACCCAAGAAATTTGGAGGTTGGCGTACCACTGGAGATTTTAGGCGACTCAATGCACAAACTGTCTCTGAATGATACCCAGTGCCTGTTCCGGAAGACCTATTTCAACGCCTGCATGGTAAGAAGATTTTTTCCACCATCGATCTGGTGCGTGCTTACTACCAGATACTAATGGCCCCGGCGGACGTCCAGAAAACTGCGGTAACAACAACCTTCCAGCTTCTTCGAGTTCCTAGGGATGCCTCCTGGGTTACGTAACGCAACTCAGACCATTCAACGCCACATGGACAATATCTTCAGAGGCCTGGACTTCGTTGGTTATTTTATTGATGACCTCATTGCAGTGTCTGACACCCATGAAGAATATCTTAAGAACCTAAAGCAGATCTTTAGCATTCTTCGTCAAAATACTCACCGTTAATCCTAGCAAGTGCAATTTCGGCAAAGAGGAAGTCATCTATTTAGGTTCTACTATCAGCGAGGATGGGTAAAAACCCTCATATGAACGTGTTGAGGCAATTCTATCATTTCTCAAATCTGAAACCATCACTGACCTTCGTCGATGCTTAGGGATGATTAATTACTATCGCAAGTGCATGCCCAACGCCGCAGAACTCCAAACACCACTCAATGCGTATCTCAAAAATGCTAAAAAAAATGACAAACGCAAAGTTCAATGGACATCTGAGTCCGAAAAGGCCCTGGAAGATTGTAAGCAGAGTGTCGCTTCAGCAGCTCAGACGGCATTTTTATCATCAACTGCTCCGCTTATACTCACAACTGATGCTTCTGATTCTGCCATAGGCGGATCATTGGAACAGTTCGAGAACGACACATGGAAGCCAGTTGGGTTCTTCTCCAAGAAACTCAGGCCTACAGAAATGAAGTACAACATGTATGACAGAGAGTTGCTGGCGATTTTTGCTGCCATTAAATTCTTAGCATGCCCACCATCTTCAGTGCTGAGAGAATTGAAGAGAGAAGCAAGATGATGAAGAACTCCAACAATTACTAAACAGCAGCAGCACCAAACTGAACCTCCAACGTTTACCAATTGATGGGAAGAACTCAATTTTCTGTGATATCTCAGCAGGAGTCGTAAAAGCATTCATTCCAAAAAATTTACGTCGAATAGCCTTCGACACTGTTCTTAGGTACTGTCTAACCATCATTGACAGGTTTTCCGGCTGATACTGTTTGCACATTTTATTCTCACTGGATTGCCCAGTTTGGCACCCCTCTCACCATTACGACTGACCAAAGCTCTTAGTTCGAGTCGGCACTCTTCACAGCCTTAACTCGATTGATTGGGGCTAATTGCATCAGGACAACACCTTACCACCCACAATCCAACGAACTCGTCGAGAGGTGGCATAGGACTCTGAAAGCAGCTCTGATGTGCAACTCTCAAGTACCCTGGTCTGAACCTCGTCCCACAGTACTTCTGGGTCTTCGAACCTGTTACAAAGTAGATTTAAACGCTTCACCTGTTGATCTTGCACTTGGAACAGGTTTACGTGTCCCAGGCGAATTTTTTGTTTCAGAGGACATACCAGCTGACCCGCAACTTTTTCTGGAGAAATATCGAGAACATATTAGATCTTGGAGATCTTCTCCAACTGCCCATCATACCAAATCACGCATGTTCATCTTGAAAAATCTCCACTCCTTTTCACACGTGTTTTTACGCGTCGACACAGTCAAACGATCCTTGGAACAACCTTATTCTGGACCGCACGAAATTCTAGAGCGTTTAGACAACTACGTTTTCAAAATCAAGGTTGATGGAGTCGAGAAAGTCGTTGCTGTGGAGAAATTGAAGCCAGCTTATGTGGCTCAAGAGGATCATGACAATCAGCAGCAGCCTCAGCAAGCTGAGGAATCTGAAGTTATTCAACATCAGCCACCAAGCTCCAAAATGGACAAGCCTCTTCGTACTTATGCCAGGAGAGATAAGATTGTTTTGTTCCCTTCGGATATGACGAAGGTCACTGGGGGGAGAGTGGATGTGGCGACACCGCCTCCGGTAGTTCCCACTACGTCCATGCCGCAACCTGACGATCAACCTTAAGGCGCAACGGGATTCAGCGCCGGAGATGAATATGAGTGGCGTGTGGACAAGATAGGTGCTAACGCTACACGTATAGCATTTATTACTTCGTCCCAAGTTCCTTGTATAGTCAGAGTTTATAACAGTATAATTATATAAATTAATCTGGGTGTTAACCGTGTAGTCTTCTTTATCCTGGGGAACTATCTCATATGCTATAAGGCCACGGGACTGCGGAAGACGATAGAATAAGGTAGTAGTCGGTGACAAGCCACGAAGAAGTGTACTTGATATTCTCGCATTAAAGCATGTTTGTCCAACACCCGTGATGGAAATGCAACTTTAGAGGCTCATCTCGAGTGGACGAAGTTGTCGATTCTTTAATTGATGACATCAGAATGGGAGAAGTGAGTACTTTTCCCACTAATGAGAGAAGCATTAGCGTGGTCGAAGTGATCCGATAGTAATGCAATCACACATTAATTAATGCGTACTACATACTTCGACGCGAAATGATGGTATAGTACACAGCAAACTTCACGTTTATACGCACAACCTCAAATTTACTTCTATTTGCTGTCAAGTTGAATAAACGAAAATGGAAAACGAGGAAAATGAAGAAAACCGAAATGAAGATGACTTAGAAATTCTAACACCTCCCGAACTACGAACAAAGACCGGAGATGCCTCTCAGAATTTAATACCTGCAAAATCGCATGAAAAATATAATCGCGCCTACAATATTTTCATGTAGTGGAGAGAAAATTATAATTGTAAATCGTCATTTTCAGGTTGATTTGATTTTATAACTAGATTCGTCACTACTACATTGCCATGCTCCAGGTTTCTGTCCAAATTTGTAGCTACATTAACGTTTTTTTTTTTCAGAAAATGTTATTCTCGCTTATATCAATGAAAAATCTGAAACTTGGAAGCCGTCAACTCTTTGGGTTCAGTATTCGATACTATAAATCTGAATCACAACGTAGATATCAGCACTTATAAAACAGTGATATCTTTCCTGAAAATGAAGTCGGAAGGTTTTTATAGCAAAAAATCGGAAGTTTTTACTTCCCAAGAGGTTGAAAAGTTTCTAACGGAAGCTGCGAATGACGAATATCTAGCAGCGAAGGTAAAAATAACAAATCATAAATAAATAAGAAATAAATAAACTAAAAACTAATTTAACAAATAAATAAATAAATAATTCGGAAACTTGTAAAAGAAAATTTTAGTAAAGTCCTATTTACAGGTGATCTTGATTTTTGTAATAGCGGGTGCTTGTAGGAGTAACGAGCGGGCAATTGTTACTGTAAATGATATAGAAACCCACGGCAAGATTTACCTTATAAACATTATGAAAACTAAATTTTGCGTTCATAGGTCATTTACAATAACAGAGGAGTTTGCAAACGTTGTGAGAGACAATCCAACGCTTCGTCCACGCAACACGCAAACAGAACGTTTTTTCCTCAATTATAAAAAAGGAAAGTGTTCTACCCAAGTCATCGAAATTAACAAATTCGCCAAAACTCCGCAAAAAATTTCGGAATATTTGCAGCTTAAAAATGTAGAACTCTATACAGGCCACAGTTTTCGACATACGTCAGTGACTCTGCTAGCAAATTCAAGGGCAGACATAACTGCACTTAAAAGACATGGAGGATGGAAATCCTCTACAGTTGCAGAAGTATACATTGATGCTTCTATGTCAAATAAAAATAAAACCGTTAACCAGATTGTATCGGCTATTTCATTGCCTTCCAGTAGCAAGAGCTCCTCGAATGATTCAAAACGTGTCAAAATACCCCTCGACAATAATGAAAACGCTTCTATATCCGAGATTCATTAAAAAAATCTCTTTGAACAGGAAGTACAACTTCCAAGCAGGGGATTCTCCATTCAGATGACGAACTGCTCAAATTGTAACGTTAAAATTGGAAAATTAAAACTTTATGACAAATGTCTAAATTAAATTTACTAAAATTACATTTAATAGTAATTTTCTGTTAAAAAATTGCGTTCTTAAATAAAAATTGTTAGAAGAAATGGTTAAATATCTTGTTACTACTATTATTTCACACGAGTGTTGGATTTTTTCCCTTTCGGGGGGGGGGAGGGGCTCCTCCCTCTGACACCCCCTCCCCCCCGGAGGGGTTTCTCCCCCTGCAGACCCACCAGGGGCTACGTCCCTGCCCCCTTGCCCGCTCGATGTTCCTCTCAGTAGCGTTTCCGTTGCGAGTATTACACAAAGTATCATGTGCGCCTTGTGCGAGATGGCAATTCGACTTGTCTGGAATGGCCTGCATTTCTCACTAGATGCACAGCACAATATACTATTTTTTATATTCAAAGTTGTCCATTCATTATTTCGCATTCCCTCAGAAACGATACTTAAATATATATAATTAGTAACGCTTATCTGCGGCAGCTGGATTGGTTCTTGGTCTGGTTTTTAAGGCGAAAGGCTGCGTCAATGGTTTTTTTTTTCAATTGCCCTCTGGTATGCACTTCTTGGAGGTCATAAATATCCAGTGCTCGGCAAAACCTTCTCCCCGTTACTGTCGTCAATGGCAGGTTATCTATGTTTTTCGCGTTAGCCTGTCGCCTGTTATATATTGTGACGTAGTATTTGGAGATGCACGCCTATAGGAAGGTTTTTTAATTTTGACAGTTCTTTTGTTCTTAATTCCAATTATACATGGCAATTGAGAGATTTAAGAGACAGAACGATAAGAAGAAAAAGTAAAAAAACTAAAACATTGAACTAAATAACCAATAAATAAATAAATGAACAAATGCAAAAACAATGAAAAATTCAACAATTAAAAAAAATTGTTTTAATTAATAATTTAAAGAACTTCTTGTATGCTCCATTATCAGCGCGCAGTGCACGGTCCTAAGCGGTTGCCTCACTGCACATCTCTCTGCACCTCGTGCGGCCCACTACCCCACCATGCGAGTACCTCAAGCGAAACTCACAAAATTTAGGCGTTTTTTCAAATGAAAAATTTAACCTCTTAACAAACTTATTTTTAGATGTATAAAAGCGTGTTTGAATCGTTAAAATTTCAGCTAAAATATGGGATAAATATTAAATTTCTATTTCATCGCATTCCTAATGAAAAACGGCGGGGGGTGCGTTTGCGATGTCTCGAGATCTCCGTCACGGAATTATTTCTGAAAACAATAATTTTGTGAAGTTATAGTGAATTGAGTGTTTTCACTTCAAGGGGGTGTAGCTCCCCTTAAGGGGTTATATACACTCAGGAGGCCCAGAAAAATCGATTTTTCAAGAATTTTTCTTAAGAAAACCTTTTAATGTATTAAAGTAAAAATTTGTACACATATTATGGCAACTTTTAACTGTATTTTAACATTTTTTATTTGTAAAAATATTTATTTTGAAAGCTGCTATAGCTGATCTCCGGGAGCACCTCTAAAAAAAGGCGTCTTGCGGTGAGCACGATATCTCTGGACTGGATCATTTAAAATGAAAAACCCAAAAATATTTCGTTAATATAATGTATTATCTTGTAATTGATCGAAGGAATAAGCAAAATAATAATTTTTGACAAAATGGGGGCTTCTCAAAAAAAATCGGTTTTTGACAAAAATTTAGGCCTTAAATTGTTTATAAAATGGAAAATATTTATCGGTGAGAAAAAACCTTCGATTAATTACTAAAAAATATACTTAAAAAGCTTGTGTTAAAATTTCAGACTGATCGGTTCAGCCGTTTCCG
>JARQTD010000860.1:104210-130153 GCA_030142515.1 Cephus sareptanus | reverse complement strand
GCCCGCCTGGCTTGCGGATGCACGAACGACGGGTGGACGGCCGAAGGTAACGTAGGTTGGTTATCGAAGATAGTTCGCTCTCGGATATTCTGCTATCGGTGTCGGTTCAAGAAAAAGAATTACGTTACAATGTATATGTAAACATCTAGGTAGAGAGAGCAGTACGTCCGTACAACGTAAACTATACTTATTTCATGAACAATTATTTCATTTCATATGACGTACCTAAAATTCAGTCATTGTATAGATTCTCGTAGCCACGTGCTACTTAATCGCGAAGGTCGACAAAAAATGTGGCACACGTTGTGCGAAATGCGGATTGCCTTTAAAAAATTCAGAACCCTTCATGTCAGGAAGCTTTATTACAGGATGCTCAATCATCCATTGATAACCGCTATCAGGTATCAGCGCTATTTTGACGTGGAGGGCAATCTACCCCTTTTGCCCGTTTATCTGGTGGCGTTAGGGTTAAACTTCATCGTGCTTCAGGCTTATCCTCCTCGACTCTGTTTGGTTCTCTCAATTGAACGTGTGAAATATAAGTTTTCAGGTCCATTAAACTCTCTCAGTGATATCCACGTATTTTTTTTATTGATAAAAGCTTACAGCTTTCCTGGAAATTCATACTCATGGATATTTAATATAAGGACAATAACGAACTCTATTAACAGTTTCGACAATTTTATTAAGATTTATCAATGCGATTGTGCCTTACTCGTGTAAACTTTTTAACGACACAAGAGTGATAAGAGCACAGCTGACAGTGAAAGAGACAGACGTGTAGTCGACACCCGTATTTAATCACAGATTATAATATGTAACATCCATTTTATTATGACCAAAATATTGTACATGAATTCAGTACAGCCATATATGACACTCGTAAAAGATTGAAATCATCTTTCCTACCGTGACGCTCGATTGACTAGTGCGATCGATAGATAGACGCGGAATGGACGATTAACTGACGAGAAGTTGTAGCGAGATGGAGAAATAAAGTAAAAAAATTCGCCAGTATCTACGGTAGTTGTGATTGTAGAGCCAAGGCCCATACATGCTCCCATATTCACCATCCGTTGTACATATTAGTACACTGATTTAGAAAATGCTTTTGAAATCATGATACTTACAAGTACAAATGCTTAACCGTACTATCATTGGAATAAGGAAGTTTCATGTTTGTTGACCAGGAATGCGCATGTCCAGTCTCTCAGTGGATATATCATTAATATATGTAAACAACTATTGGATGAGGTAAAATGCCACTCATGGTAACGCAATATGTGCGGTTTGCGATTCTAATACTACAGTGGACAGCCATGGGCGTAGATACGGAATCGAGAGGAGATACGATATAATTCAATTAAACTACTCACCACTCAATGTACAGTGGGTCCACGAGTATGTTGTGTTTTTTTGACAGATTGTAAACAATGAAGTCTCCAACAAGGCACGCGTGTCACTGTATAAAATGTTTGTTACAAAGTATTTATAATTCATGGTTTTATACTAAATATATTTTATTTTTCTATTTTAACATATCTTTACATTATTTTATGGAAAATCACAGTTAATTTGCTAAGTGCTGTCGAAAAAAATACATTGAACTCGTGGACCAACTATACGTCATTGTGCTTAATATTACAGAGCGCCAATACCTTCCTAGATAACCAGAAGAGAGAAGCTACCTGTACTTTGGCACAAGTACTTTGCTGTACCTCGTACGATTAAATCCCCACGGAATGACAAAACTCCGTAAGACAATTACGATCAGACCTACTATCCGAAGAAATCAATTTGATTGTATTTCCCTGCCATCCCATATTGATCAATGACCCGATTACTGATGATAAAATTATCAGCCTTTTCGGTACATGTAAGCGAAGTATTATTATAAACTGGGAATTACGGTTGGTTTTTTTTTATTCATTTGTTCTAAATCACTCCGGAGTATCTGTAGATGGACACTGTAAACTGGAGTCTAATATTGCAATGTAATACCACTGCGACACTTTAATGTCCACTTTAACCGCAACTTCGTGTTCCATAACCATTCATTTCGCATTACGACCCGAGTTAGCGTGAAACTACTTAATCCATCCATCGACGGATCCTACTTAACCCTCATAGGGCGGTGTAGTTTTTGTCAAGATCTTGTAGTTTTCATGGCAGAAAGTTATAGGTACGATTAATGGATGACTTGCGCGAAAATATTGAACCAATTTACAGACAATACATTGTCTTCCGACTCTCTTAGAATTAATGGAATTTTCATCATGAACTAAATCCGTAGTATGTAGTATTAGTCAGCTAGTAGTTGGGCCAAAAATTATGTCGACTGTCTAACCATTCGCATAAGCTGTGACGTGGTAGATTTTACCGCGTCAGATCCTCAACGGGAACTGCAGTGGTACGCGGGAAAACGCTAATGTAGAAAAGAATCCAGGCAAGATCCCACGACTTCAAGAGCCAACACTGTTAAGAATTTTCTGTTTCTGATTCTGTTGTTTTATTTTTGCTATGTCCCATGCTGCGAATATTGCATTCGCGGGCTTATCGAATTTCAAGAAGAACCAGCGAGGGATCATCAACGTGGGAGAATGGAGGACAAAAGTCTGAGGGACGTCAGGGCACCAGCTGGCCCTAGCTGCGCGCGCTGTCGCTCACCTCACCAATCACCTCCACTATGACTAATTCTACGCACGATATCACCTGAGCTACATGAATTGGTCTATGCGTACCGAGTAACTAGCACGGAGCTATTACTTATCCTGCGTGGCGGAGACCGACGAACTACGGAGCACCCGCAACGCACGGCAACTAGTGAAGGAGGCGAATACTCGCGAACTGGGAATCCGGGGACGCCTGGTGAACCTTTCCGATTCCTATGGGATGAAGGAGTCCATCGCGGGACAGCCTGTTATCGCTGTTTCCGAATTGTACGAATTATCGCGAAGACATATTTTGAACTTTGGCGCGTGGTGCCATATTGGAGATTTCTGATTGGGGCCGAAGGACAAATTAGAAGTGGTTGCGGATAACGGTGATCGTCTCCTGTACTGCCGATTACGATTGAAAAGTAAGGTTAATTCTTCTTCTTGCCTGGATTGTCGACGACACGAGTCGTATTTTTGACACGTTTCGGTTTTCGGGGGTTAAAGTCTGAGAAAAATCAGGACGTTATCCGAGGCCGCGTTGAAGGGCCAATTTTCCGGAATGAAGAGACGTAGAGATTTCGGTAAGCGATTGTTGTTTTGTGAGTGGCGAAATCTCATAATATCCCGTGTCTTGAACGTTTTGATTGTGTCTGTGAGCACGTGGGAGATATTTCCATAATTCGAATCGTGTTCGTCCAGGGTACGAAATTCTGAATACCGGCAAGGACTGTGTTCGCGTAAATGTGTTGCCCATCGTGGACATATTTATTCGCGTTATTGTGAATTGATCTGAGTATATATTTGTTCGAATAATTGGTTTTCTCGTCAATGGTTGAGTATTTGATCTCCGAAATGTGTTGTATCGCGTTGAAATTAGGGACGTGTTGCCAAAAGACACGAAATGGTCCTTGAGGTCGTGTTTTGATGTTTCGTGATTAGATCGCGTAATATTCTAGGATCGACTCATGTATTGAGACTGTATGTTTTGAAATTTTTATCGGATTTACGAAAGGATTTATTAAGTTTTGAGATGTTCAAAATTGTATCCGAGTGTCCGACAGTATTTATTGAATTGGATGAATTTGACTGCGCAGAATAGATCGCGAAATATGTTCGTAGTAATTTATTATAACATTGATTAGAAATGAAAATGTCACAAATTTTGGCGCGTTTGACCGTAACAATTTTTTTGTGTGAATCACCTCGTTGTTTTAGTTACGATCTTATTGGATCTGCTATTTACTCACGAAATTGTTTGAATTTAGAAGTATTGTACACGCGTGATCGCGTCAGAAGTTTGACACGAAATAAAGACCGATTTTGTTATTGTTGACCCAAAAAGCAATTGTGTTATTTTTGTTGGAACTTGTACTTGTTTCGAAGATCCCCGCCGCCTCCGGAAGCTGGGTTAGCCGGTGGAAGTCGACTTGGTCAAAATTTAAATTGATATGAAATTCATGTGGGAGTTCGAGTCTCCTGCGATTTTCTCACGAGAACCTGGCGCTCAACAGCCTAGTTCTTTTATTAGTTCGAAGTTAGAATAGGTTAGCCCTGGGCTGCCGAGGATGCGAAGAAATCGCGTAAGCTATGCGCCGGTCAGTCTCACATCTCCCGGCGAGGCTAGATCGCGTAAAAATACGTCACAAAGCGTACAAATAGCTTATAGTATGGAATTTAATAACTTGAAAGACGGGGGATATGACATAGATCGCTTTCTACAAATAGGTTATATGATAAGTGCTATTTAAGAATTTTCATAGGAATGTACACTGAGCGTCATTAATGGTGCCCAGCTTGTAGACGCAGTGCGATGAGATAAGAGAGAAGAGTGGGCGGCGCCCGTTCAGGTATCTTGTCCTGCGCGCAACGCAGCGAGCCCTATGATGCGAGCGAGACGCCAAATCGAGTGCTCTCTGCGTTGCACGTAGAGGCCAAGCATGATAAGTGAGCAGGCGCCGTCCACTTTCCTCTCTTACCTCGCCACATTACGTTTACAAGCTGGACAGCATTAATGACGCTCAGTGTACATGGAAATATAATTTAGTCAGAATTTCATTCAGCTGACAGCAAATTCTATTTGTAGCGGTCATGATACACAGAACTCAATATGTTTTATTTGATTAACGTTGAAAAGGCTCCTTCTTAACTTCTAGTATAAAGAATATAATTAAGATAATATGTCCTTACGTGCGTTACATTTTAGCAGTTTTTAACTTTTTGTGTGACACGGGTAACTTTAAATGATGCAATATGCATGGTTAAAATTTTGCAGGAAAGCTGTTTTGCGGTCTTCTCCGTATGTGCATCAATTATGTTAATTAGGCAGTTTAAAATTTACAAATATACAACAGGTTACAAATCGATGCACAACAAAGTACAGAATAAGCGGCAATACATACGAAATGGAATCACACGCATAATCTCTCCACAATGTAAATTTCTAGATCGTTTTTCCCCACTTTTATGTACGAACGACAGAACATGCTGCAGTGTCTTATTATTATTTGCGTAGGTGAGTGTATTCACGTTGTATTCCTGAAGTCATTAATCTATTCGTGAAGGCCAATGATGCGCTTGTTCCATGTCCGTGGCCGAACGCAGGACAATTACGCACTTACGCACATGTATGTAGGCCGCTCAGCTCCTATCAACCTCTAGTGCATAAGTCGACACCGTGCACGTAAGATACTCGCCCAGGAATTGAGAATGTATCGTTGTATACTATGTATGGAGGTTGGCCTACAAAAAACATTTTTATAAAAATGCGTACGACGACTGGTTGAGAAATGTATAACCTATTTTGGAATAGTACGGCGCTAGACCGTCAATGTACAGTTCCAAGCACGTAGATGTACGGCGATCGTTAAAAATGGGTAAATAGAAATTGAATCAAATGTAATCGCAGTAAAACACTAAACAATTAGGGGCGGGAAAAGAGAAAAATGGTCCGTCGGTATGCCACTGCCTGTATTCGCATTATCCCTTCATCACCACCATCCCACACACAAGGTTGTGGTATTTCTGCCATGTTTGCATGTAGCCAATTCGTCGTGGTACCTGGGTGTGACATCATTGCATCGATCGTACTTATCGAACACTTGTCGAAAATTATACTATACATAATATACATTGTTTATGTATTGTAACTATATATGGTAGACATTTCTGTTTTGTTGTTTGCCGATAGAATGTACCTTTTTAATTGATACCTTAACCTTTTTTTAAAATTCTGTAGAGAAGCCAAATATATAACCGAACGAAATACTTGAGTTCGCTTGTTGTGTCTGCCTTCATGCAAGCAGAGGATGAAACGTCAGTTACTGAACTTCTTATCACTGGAGTCAGAAGTGCCTTTCAAAATGTCTTAATTTCTCCTTCGGTTGAGTATTCCGTGAAACGGTAAAATTAGAGCTACTTCTCAGATTGCGATATTCTTTCGTTAACTCAGCTAAACTTCCTGTTCAAACTCTCGACATAATTCCGTATAAAATTTTGTACCCAGTTAATAATACGAATATGAAAGCCAATAGAAAATAACGTGAAATTCACGCGATAAAGTTTCTTTGCAAATTAAAGAGAATCTATAAAGAAAATTATAAAATTATTCAAATTTACTCAATTCAAACTTCGAAGTTTACGGATTGAGATTACAGATAAGCACGTATTTACATAACTTGTTGATTTTCGATAAATTATACGATTCTTATAGAAATCCAGCATTGCTAAATTTTGTTTGTATTGCTAATGCTAGAATGTCTCATATTTTTTTATATTTTGGCATACGCTCTTGCCTATCGGTGGTCTGTCAGACCCTGCGCTGTTTATAGATTGTTATTTTAGCTCTGATTATCGGATTTTGATTGTTTTTACTTAATCAGTACGCAAAGATATAACAAATAAAAATATAAATATGTAAATTTTAGTATAAATAAATATTTTCGAAAATGTGAACCGTAAAAACCAGCGACGAATAAAACAACGTTCAATTATTTTCTATGACAGAAGATTGAAAATTCCAGTATTTTTACTTATTTTTTATGTTACGTTGCAATAGGGAGATTTGGCAGAAGAGTATTGTGGTTTCGATTTAGTACAACGCATGAGAGCAACAGTGTCCAGTGGTAAGGTTTTAGAGGACCACTGTTGTATAATGATTACAGTAAAGAAGATATTTGTATTTTTATTATATTTCTATGCGCATTACCTGAACGTCGCCGCGATCTGTTTCATTTTCGAATTGTTGCTATCTTCGGGAGCTACCTTACTGATATCCGAGGAATCTACCTTACCGACTGCTCGAACGCTATCCCACATCTTAGAACTGTCCTCTTCCAAATATACGTTGTCGACAGCCAACAAGAAGTTCGCCAGCCATTCTGCCTGCCTGGAGCAGGTCCACCTATCCCTACTGCTCTACGAGTGTCAACTATCTTTAGCCTCAGTTTCTTTAGAGACAGTTACGGCCACAGTCGAGTTTTGTGGCACAAAATGTCTTGACGTGACGGCACCAGCATTAACCGCACCATGTTTGTGGAACTTAATAGGGCTGCTTCCCCCTGGGAAACTAACAGATTATCATTACGATTACTTTTGTAATGAAACCAGAGAGTGTGCACTAAACATAAACTATCCGGCTGCCTACCTTTGAGCAAACTATTGTTTTCTATCTATTTTTCATTAGTGGAATGTGCTGCGAGAATCTATAATAATTGTCTATTGTTTCACAGGAAACAGAGTTCCTGTGAAAGATACTATGACGTATTCTGTACATCAACGTAGTTTACAAATGATCTGTGGCTGCTCCCAACGTGCTAAAATTTAAAAAAGATCTGAAAACAACGGCCGTTTTCCAAATCTTCCGGCGGTTCAGCTTCAGCGCACTGAAAATGTTAGAGGGGAACATTGGGGCAATGAGAGAAAATTTCGGAGTCGGTGGATAGGTGCGCAAAATAACTACACAACGAGTAGGAAACCGTTTCGTTTATTACTGCTAAATAAACTGAAGATTATACAAATCCCGTCGCGTACAGTGTGTTCCCCAATGGCGGCTCACGACTATTCACAGTCGTGATGGGTAGCTTGCCTAAGACCTGTTCCTATTTCCGTGTGCCTACCGAATCTGTGAATCCCCTCGCGGTGCGATTCGTGATCCTAACAGGTTTCGTTGGAGACGAGCTTTCCCTTCGTAGGGGGTGTGCGCTCTGACGTCAGTAGCCATCCTAGGGATCCGTGTGTCCGCATCACTCCCATTCAGCTGTCTTGGCACGCATAATATTCTGAAAGTAAGACTGCTTTCGTGGGACGTACCGAAAACTGTCTGTCCCATAAAGCCGTTAAAAATCAAAATAGTGGCGGCCGTGTCCCTTCTGCCCATTTCCATGGTGCCGCGTTCCGGCTCCACGGAGGTGTTCATTAGACACTCGGTGGTCCACATACTCGGCCACGCATTTGCACTATATCGATAATAATAAAAAACGGGAGCCATGGTTCTCTACGCGATTATCCGATATAGTTGGGCTATCGCCCGAGTACAGAAGAAGAAGTCTTTTTCTCACGGTCTGTCGGATACCCGAGTCCTCACCCAGAGACTCCGCGACACACCGTCTTCACCCCCTACCGCTCTCCGCGGTAGGTCAAAAATCAAAACAATCCTACTCTTCAGCACCCTCCCCGCGGAGCCGCTAACTGTAGCCGATTAAAGTTGCTGGAATACCGATAGTGAATCCCAGCGGTTAGGCACCCCTCGCGTGCGGGCTCTCAACCCAAAAGGGCCCCGTACCTCCACCGCCGGTGAACTATTTTACCCCGTTTCTTCTCGAACCCGGGACTTACGAAATCTTTAGAGATGGAGGCTGGTGGCACCGCCGTGCCGCCAGCAGTGCGGGGAGGTGCGGGGCTTTTGTAATGTGTCGTCCTGACGCCACGTTACAATACATACTCTACTTGGCACCGACAGGTCCTGGACCACTTTCTTTGGTCGTGAGATATCTTCGGCACTGAACGCAGAAACTAATCGTTATATAGTCGGGATTTTTATTCCAGGTATATTTTTTGGTTACCTTAGTCAACCTGTGATTTATCCTTTAACAAGATCTCTTCATGTGAAACAGGTTGCGATTCTGTTTGATGTATAACCGAAGGTCGTTATTTCCGTAGAGTGTGCTAATTTATCTCTTGACTATGCCTCTGGCCCTTCAGCATAAAAGACCTCCTCCTGAACACTTTTGTTGCCGTGATTGATTATACAAAGTCTGTTAGCTACCTTATCTCGTTTCTTGTTTTCTATATTTATGAAGGTTCTCTCAATTTTAGTCACGATGAAAAGCAATGCATTTTATTAGTTTGATTTTAGAACCTCACAATATCTTTCTCCTGCAAGCGTGTGTACCTTGAAGCTGTATTTCCTGGATCGAGCACTCCTTTGCGGTTACCCAGATGCCCTAGAAGCTGCACTTCAGCGAGTAATTATTCAACAATGTAAATGTTTGTATTTTAGTTTCGATTACAGCTGCATTTTACTGCCTTCTATTTTGCATGAGTCATATTTCTCGAAATTTATTGATTTTCTTGGTTACCTAAGGGCACTGGGGAACATGAAAGGTTTTAGATACCTGTCATTCTGCCTGTAGGTTGCTATCTTTTACGAAACGATCATCCGCCTGAACTCTTCATATTTACCTAACAGTATATGCGTCGCTATTTTTTCTCATAGCTTACCTTAAATGCCCTATATTTGCTACTTTTGCTTCCACGATATCGACGGTTGCGTATCGCTTTATCACCTTTCGATTTTGTATCGAAGATTGCCAGGTGCAATACATTTTCTTGAGCTTGCTGCTCTTTGTTAAGTTTTAGTGACTCTATTGCTTAAACATCCGCGATGACTATCTGGACCAGCTGTAAATTTTTGGAATTCACGTCTTGCTACCTTTTCGAGGAATCATTGCGAATTTCTTTCGTTTCACCATTGACTGCCTGGAGACCAACGGTTATTTTGAAGAGTCTTGTTATTTTCTGCATTTTATTGAAACTCATACTGATTCACGCGCATTGGACGGAGGTGATGGTTCCCTGATATACTTTACTATTCTTTAAATCACTGGATAATGCATATCATGGCTGTAGAAATTTTTTTCTTAAAGAATTTAATCGCCGCACGAATGTCCTAGATTCACGCACAAATATTTTAAGTTTGTCACTTATAACCTTGGATGTTTGCTGTTGTTTTTGTAGTTCCACCACTTATTTTTTACCATACTCGTGCTGTTTGGACCTTACTAACGAAGAGGGGTGGCTTAGTTCTTGAAGACCAGAGATTATGAATTAGACATAAGATTTCATATTGATGCGGATAAGAAAGAAATGTTTTCTGAATTTCGAAAATTAACCCTAGAATGCCTATGCAGAGTGTAGGAGACTCTATGGATTTGTGTATGTTTCACATTTGTTTGAAGTATCTCTTTTACTACGACTCATAACGTCGAAAATATTTATCGAAACTCTCTTTTTCTTTCCATATATCTCCTTGTTTTTCACACTCTGGCATATTAATATAAAAAAACAAAAACAGTTAACGTCCAATAACTACAGTCAAAATGTTATCGATAAAACGACGCAGAATCTGTCAGACTCTTGATAGGCATCAACACATACAAATAATATGATAGGCATTCTAGCATTAACAATAACTATCGACCTATTCATAAGTTCCAAAGTCTAATCTCCTATGCAGTATTGTTCTCCATAGCATAAGAGTAAAAGAACGCAATAAAAGAAAATTAGGAATAATAGAAACAAAGAATTATCTAAACTTAATAAACAAACGCTAATTCAAAGATAATAATTTCACAAGATCGTCCAATTGCTAAATTTCACCAAAGCAAGAGAAAAAGAACAAAACATTCTACACAGGAAATCCGCCGTAAAAATTAAAATAGTAAAACCGCCAGATATGATCCAGTTCCAGATCTGCTACGTGACAAAGTCTAAATACCGTTACATGTATCTCCGCTTATCTACGAATCCCAGTTTATCTACAAATATTCTATCGGCTTCCGAACGTGCTGAAATAAAAAGTAAATGACTGCCAGGTATGGGTTTTCCATATCAGTGATATTCCTCCCCGTCTCGATATCCTGGTGTCAGCTGTTCAGCCACAGCAAACTGACGGAGTTAGAGGGAAATGTAGGGTCCATATTCGTATGCGTATATATTCATAAGGTTCTATGAGTCACATAAAGAAAAAACCTTTCGTCTTCCTGGAACAAAGTATCGATTAGTCACAATGCCGATGCACGGCACGCGAGCCCTTTCTCTCTGCGTTAATTTTCAGCTCGGAAACTGATCAATCCTGCTGTATGAAAAAGAAGACGGACCAAATAGAACCGTTACCACGCGATATTTACGTATTCGAGTGTCTTGGCCTTCTGGCAAATAGGTTTATGTTCAGCAGGCTCTTGTACAAGGTCTTGTCCACGTATCGGAAAAAAACCACTCAGGGATCTCCCATCGTTCTCCATCACTTCATCATCTTCATTGAAAGTCCACAGACATCAACCACACTCGTCACTTTTAGGTTTCTATCCCTCTTACCAACTACCCAAATTCCGAACATTCATGCCCGATGTTAGTCCCTTCATGCTACAAGAGAGATTGATTTCGATTCGCCGAAATCATTTTAAGCGATTTCCGATTCTCGTTGCACATGCCTCGTCAGCTTGTCTCGTAGACGAGGTTTACTTGAACGATGATGCGTGAACTAGATATTGACGCACTAGTCTGTGAGTAGGATAACTAGTTGTTTCCAAATTCGCCTGCATGAGGGTGAATCGTACTGCGTACCTACGTGTGCGCCATTTACAGGGACAAGGGCTTGAAGTGAGGAAATTCGCACTCAAAAATCAAAGCATCGAAAACCCTCTCGTTAAATGTATTCGATTCAATTAAAACCTTCCGATGAAATTTCGAACTTTGTAGAGCGCGATTATTCGATCATTCTCTAGAAAATTATTTAAGTAAAAGTCAATATTAACATTCACAGTTTGGTGGGGGTCATGGTCTTTGCCAATCGTGATGCAACACCTATCACATAGTTGCATGAAATGGTAGACGAATATTGAAAAAAGGGCTCGGCAGGGATTGAAAAATATTATCAGAAACACACCATATGACTGCGAAAATTCAACATGAACTCGATAGAAACATTTTAGGGTGCCAATAAATCGAGCTGTCAACCAGCAGATTTTCCTCGCTTAAAAATTAAGCCTTCTGCCACAGCGAGCGCTGGTAGTAGTCCATGTACATGGTAGTGGTACCCCCAACGTGTGCAGCTGTGGTCATTGTTGCTCATTCATCATAACTCATCTTTAATTAGGCGGCGTTATACGTAATAATTGTAGGGTTTTATACCATTGTTCTAGCTGTTTAGCTCATTGGCTCATAATGTTGAGTCTTGAACGTTTAGTGCAGATTCTTAGCTCCAAGGCGAACAATATAAGCGACATTTTTTTGCCTCTGTATGTCTCTGTGTAAATGTGCACTGCTGAGGCGCGGGATTCTACAATAGTTTTACGGCTCGCGATAGCGTGCAATAGAATTATTATACATCACGCGTATTTTCACATTTAGCCACAACGGTTCCTCTCCTCAAAAGGAGCCTCTATCGCGATTTTTTTCAGCATGTCTCGCATCGTGAAAGTATGAGTTGGAAATGAGTCTTTGGATGACTTCGCGATTGAATGCATGATAGTAATTCAACTAGTTGCTCTTTAAGGATATCCCAACATTGTGATTAGATTTCCCTAGAACCGCACCAATGGAATATTGAAATAAAATATAATGTCAAGTTAAAGCTCTTTAGGAGATAATGAAGTGGTTTATGAACAATTGTAGAGTTACACTCCTTTTAGTTAAAACCTGTGACGGGGTTAGCCATACAAAAAATTGGAACCATCACTTCACAAAAAAAAAAGTAAAAGAAAATTAAAGAACTTATTTAGAGCTTGAAAGATATTTATCAATCAAATTGGGAGTTCACTCTCCTGAATTCAAAAAATACTTTAATGATAAGAGAATAGGTACATAAAGTTGATTTAAGCATAATGAAGTAAAATAAGTAATATGCAGTGCTGTTTAGTTGCTAATTAATTACACTATATTAAATTTTCTTACTTTAAGTACTAAATTAGAAGTGGGAACTTTGTCACCGTATCTTTAAAGTTACCACAGCTGTATAAAGCAAATGTGAATATCACATATTCGAGGTGGTTCGATTATTCAAGTACTTTCGAGATATTTGTTTTGTTTTTTGCAGGTACTTAACGGTCATGCATACAAAATGTCAAAATTATTTACAATTTAGTTTACGAAATATACGGAATGAAAGTAGCCAAAGATGCTCTATATAGTATAACGGGGTGCCTGTGACTCCTCCTCCGCTATAATTAATTCTCCCTGAGGGCAGCCAGGGAGCACTAAAGGGCTAGAAATTTCTGAAAAATTACGAGTTCTCATCGGGAATCAAACTTGTTACCTTTGGACTGCCAAGTTGGGCACTTACTACTGTGCCACCAAACCCACTAACCCACCTGATATGTCCTATTTATTTATTTTATTCCCAGGTGATATCCCCTCCAGCGTTGTAACGCTATGTTATAATAGATATACCTACTTCGCTTGGCAGAATACCAATATATTTGTCGAAATATCTCAGCGTCCAGGCAGTTCTTTTATATCAAACGTTATTAGGATGATTTTTAAATAGAAAATCTTGAAAACTTTAACTTTTTTTACTGCATTATTTAAACAATCTGTGGTGTGAAAATTTGTCGAGTTATATACCTCTATCCCTCTGCATGTCTTAAAGACAATACTTCACGTAATGATTTTGTAATGAACTATACATATACATGAAATTTACACATATTGGAATAATATTATATTATTATAGTGCTAGGTGAACCACCTTAAAAAGTTTTAAAATCCCAAATTATAGTCCGGAATGTAATGCAATAAGATACTGCTTTCTTCTTGTTCTTCTTTTTTCGTCAGAGTATAAGGGCATGGTTTTTTTACTAATGAGGTAATCTCTAAGTCTAACTATTACATACATATATTTAAAGCTCTTAATTATCCTTTAAATCCTACATTTTCAATCCTCTTTTATATTTTGACAGTGCCTTCTTTCTGTAAAACAAACTTTTTTATGCTTTGTCAAATACAGCGAAAGTAATAATGTGCCAGAAGTATACCTGTCTGAAGACATTAAATATTTTGTGCAGATCGGGTGTTTCTGAATCAACGGGCCGACACTTTGTGTTTACACAGTTTTCTACTTGGAATATATTTGACAGCAAGGTAGTGTAAAGAATCTTTTCTTTATTTTAGTATCCAATATTGCATCTGAAAAACTCATCATGCAGTAGAAACCGCGATTGAAACATGAAAGAATTTTGCATTGAGTTTGTATTATTTCAATATTATCTAAATAATGAGTTTCGTGATCATTTTGTAATTTAAGGAATATTACCTTTGTTTTGTGAGTTTATGTGTTCCAAATTTGTTTGTTGGAAGTTTCTTTTAGCAAAAAGCTAACGTAATTAGTACATCATCACGGATCTTGTGCCTGCATGAAAGAAAATGCTTTCCACCAATCTTAAAATATAATTTGAATCTATTGATATAAATTGTAACGTACTCTCTTAACCCGACATCAATAGCGAAAACTCCAATAAGTAACTATCCTCGAGAATCAACCTGCGTTACCTTCGGTCGTCCACCCTTCGCTCATGCATCAGCAAGCCAGCCAATTCTTTTGTCACCGGGAACTGACAAGCCAGTATATGACCTGGGAATTGGGGTGGAACAGGCCCAACTCCGCCAAAATGAAAGCTCTGACGAAACCAGAAGAGATGATAACTTAACGGATCCTGTCGATTTTTGGAGACGCGTGAAATCTAGAATCGCAATCGTAGGTGCTGATCTTTTGGGTCGCATAAAATCAGCAAACGCAACTGGATGCACGAACGGGAGCGAACGATTACGGAAATGCACGGCCGCTCAGGCTGCTAGGTTGAGGTAGAGAGGATCGGAGTAAGCGTCAGGCAAATTATGCGGGATAGAGAGAGCAACGGATCGAGAACGTAACAAAACGAATCGGAACTATCGAACGGAAATCCCTTCACCAATTAATAGATTGGGAGCACTCACCGGAGCTGGTGCAGCTAATCCGTGAAGGCTGAGAACTGTATCCAAAGGACACTCAGGTGGTCACAGCACTAAGGCACAGCACTACATCTTCGGAACACATTAAAAAAATTCACAGAATTTCCTGCATATTGCGAGACACAGCTAGAGAAACTATCAAGAGATAAGAACAGAGAACTAATCATTCTGATTGGTCAAGATCCTTATAGCCGATAACTCTTCCTTTCCCTCGAGTCGTCCCTTTAAACCAAATCAAGAGCGTTCCTTAGCGAATGGGTATGTAGCTTTTGGAGATCCTCCACGGCGGCTTTCCCAGGGCATCGGGCGACAGCTGGGCACCACATCCTTAACTAGGATCAAGAGGTTCCTTCCTTGCCCTTTACGGTATCAAAATCTTATCTCCGCCCGCTCTATAGCCCTTCGGCTCTCTCCAGCGGGGCGCCGATATTTCTGCTTCTGATGGTCCGTGAAGACGTCTCCGTCGGGTACTCTCCACTGGTGGGCAACTCGGTACGTCGAGACTATCTCCCCACGGTAGATTCGAGTACCTCGACCTGAACTAAAATAATATCAAATCTTCCGAGAGCATTGGCGTAACTGTATGAATCAACCCGAGAACGTAGCTTCTGAGCAGGGTGGTGACTCGAAGGGAACCAGAAAGCGAGAACGTTATCTGAATCGGTAGCCGGAGTCGCCTTGTGACCGTGGATCAAAAAATCACGTCATAAAACATAAATACTAATCATGATCGTATTTTAGGTTAAAAATCGTCGACGAGTGAGCGAAGCGAGCGGATCAGATAAATATTGGATTGTTGTCATGGGCCACATCCAGGATTAAGCTTGATGGAAAATCTTTGCAAAGAACATGCATCTAACAAAATCTAAAAAATATGGTCAAAAATTCCTCAATTACGTTGTGTCCAATAATGTTTGTATCCAAACGGGATGCGTCTTGTCGGGGTTCATTCGTAAAAAGTACAGCCAAATTTAAAAAATATTTTGAAAATCTTAAAATTGGCCACACTAAATTTAAAAATTTAATTTTATCTACAGAACACTTTACTATAATTACATTATTATTTCAAATGTATACTAATATTTTACTATTTCCCACGATTTTCGTGAGAGAGTAATTTTTTTGCATAAAATTCTCTCTATGTATAAGATAATATAAAAGTTGATGATTGAAAGATTTTGGGAAGCAGACTTTTCAAATAAAATCATAATATACCCCTAAATATTTTGGGGTACTCTGGAATTCAATGGCGGCCATCAGCCGTGCTATGTATATATTAGCGATAAATTCAAATCCCATTTCACCCATAGATATTTTCATGTGTTACATGCAGGATAAATCGAAGGGTTGCGCATCATTATCCCTACTATTGTTCTACCTCGCAGTCTCCGAGCATTTGATTTCCGCATGATTTTACAATATTGATTTTCAAATGGCTCCATAAACAATATTTTTTAACTTTACTGTTATATACCATATATTATAAGATTATAACTATTCACTTTCTTTTTATTTTTTATATCACTCTTTTACGACTATATGGCAATTATGAATTGACATGCAGCTCTTAAAAAGTAAATTCGACAATCAACGTCGTATAATCATCAAACAAAAACAAATTTGTTAAACGATTGAAATGACAACGTAAATTTTCAGTAGAAAATATTTGTTACTTTACAAAACACCGGTACAAGAATATCACAGATAAGGTGTCATAATCAAGTGAATGGAAAATACTTATTCTTAACGTTAAGTAAATCAATGTCAATATAAAACAAATTTTGAAAGGACGAGTCAAAACTGAAAGAGGGAATTCACGTGGCACTTTCCAATATTCACCATTTCTACTGTCTGCACATTACGATTGATATTTTAACGTCGAGCGCTTCTAAGGTAAAATATGTCAGCGGCAACATCAAAGATAAAAGCATGCAGGACAGGTCCACACATCTACTTCATGGAATCAAATAAGTGTACTGGAAAGAGCAGTATGCTTGATTTCTGTTGTTCATCTATAAGAAACAAGTTGACATCTATGACAGGTGATATAGATACAGTCTATATTCGAGGGTTGTCTTTTGCAAAAATCTTATATTTATATATGTATTTGTCATCTTAAATAGGTTTATGCGAGCATGCGTGCGTGCGTGTGTGTGCGTGCGCGCGAACGTAAAAATTTGTGAACGAAATTCCAAACTAACGGTTAAACCAATCTGGTTAAAATTGATACGGCGTATCATGTTCTGGATGACCAGCTACATTTGCAGGTATACAAACGGTGTGTGTGGAGTACGTTAAAAAATCTAAAATATTATGCATTTTAATGAAATGCGAGTCTTAAGGGAAAAATTTCAAGCAAATCGCTAAACCAATTGAACTACAATTTATAAGGGATATCAAATTCCGAATGTATAGATGAAACAGCAACATTTGCAGATAACCACCATTTCTACAATAAATGTTCCGCAATCACGTAATTAACTCTAGAGCTGTACTGTGGGATACGTGGATACTCCAGTTCTCTTTAAAAAATGATCGTTTATGCGATTTTTCGGCGACTTTTATGATTTTAAAGGCGTTTTCTATTAATTTAATTGTATTAAATAAAAAAATGCATATTAATCCCATCGTTATTAATTTATTACATAAGAAATAATTAAATGGGTTTTGAATCCTCACTGTAATGAGAAGAGAAAGGGCACGGTGGAAATGTGAAGGGTATCTCGGTACCCCAGTGAATAGCTAATGTGTACGCCCAGGATGTTTACGATCCTAGAGTTAAACCACATGATTCGAACGGTCGTGCCTCAAGGAAACCTAGTTTACCCCTATATTTTGTTAAGTTATCTTTCATTTGCATCTTAGTGAAGATATTCAAATTCCTCCTTACCGTAGCGTATTGGCACAACAGACGTTATTATCTCATGCGTGATGGGAAAAAAATTCAAACTTGAAGGTTACCAGAAAGGAAACTTGCTTAACACTGGCACAATCTGCCTTAATACATCACACTTACGTGTTCTATTCAGCGCGTAGTAAAGGATTCTAAAGGCTGAGATTTCCTAAGACGATGCTTGGCCCTCTTTCTAAGCATTTTATACATATACATATATATTCTGGCTCAGGAAGTAGAAAAAGAAGTGAACAACTTTTTTGAAACAGGAGTGAGAAGTAGGGCAAATCGCTGGCGGACGTCTTGTGGAGATCGCCGGAGGGCTGGAACCTTCCGGTAAACGGAATTCATATGAGTCAGTGAGTGCAAAGCACTTAGCACATTCTGAAACAGATGCAGATTTAAATGTATGTTTCATTTTTTTTACTCAATTTGGAGAAATTGAAAAAAATTTCAAAGTATTTATGTACTTAATGGTTCGCGCTTGACGCTTGATAAGAGAACCATGGAAAAATCCTATTATTCTATATGGCTACTTGAAATTCGACGTATTATCATAATACTTTTATAGGTATTAAAGGGACGAAACTGATGGCGTTTACGGGCATCGGAACGAACGAAGAAATTTTTACGTCTTGTGCTTTACGAGCCATTAAACTTCTTCCTGAATGTTTAATGCTTGCGTCTCTTTATCGTGCTTTTTTCCGCCTTCATTGCTGGTTTTTTTAACGATACGTCGAATTATTTTGACAACGTCAGCGTGAATTATGGAAATGCCATTTTCAGTTGTTTTTTCAGGGAATCAAGAAATTCTTATATGTCACAGGTAATTCATAAAAAATCAAGAAAATCTCTCGATATAAATTTAATTGCTAATTGACGTTGTAATGTTTGAGTTTCCACCCAGATTTTATTATTGTTTTTATTCCTTCACGGAAAAGTTCATCAAACGAATTCTTTTACGAGATCATATAAATTTCGAGAATTTCGACTTTAAAGATTTTATTTATACATCCTTCATATAATATCACTTTAAGCTTTATTTTAACTTCAATTTTTTTCTAATTAATGCATATCCAGTATTTCCTCAAGTACCTTTACCTTTACAAGGTAACAACTGCTTGGCAAGATTTCAGAACATAGTAAAAATGCTTGCGTGTATTCCTAAGAACATTAATAATTATTGTCCAAAAGAAGAAAATAATGTTACAAATTTTGTACTTTGTCGTCATATTACATTAATGGAACATGATTTTACAAAATTCTACCCACTTATCGCATCATTTGGTATTCCAATTTGAAATCACTTCTGCTCACTATTTTCCACAATAAATATAAATTGTTAATTGTCGTATTTCACCATATGGAAATCTCATGCTTGTGTACCCTGAGTAATCGTGCATGGCTGTTGTATGTTGCAGCATATGTTGCACGACATATGGCAGTAGGACATGTATACAATGTAATTATTTTTTTAAGATGTCCATGTCTATGACCAGTAATAGTTTACCATACGAGACGCACCCTAGATTAAAAAAAGGTGATGTTCGAATATTTCATACGTACTTAATTTGTAGACAAGTTCGATAAAATATAGAAAAGTTTTCAGGCACATTATCACTTTTGAATCAAGAGACTCGGTGGATACTGAATAATATACCAAAAATTCATAAACTCCGTGAAAGTGAAATTTATGATTTTCGCCTCTTAGAATTTAATAAAATAATACGTATAATAGTAAATTGGACAGCCTGAAAAATTCACCCTCGCAGAACTCCCTCTGAGAAGTTTTATAGGTTCGATTTCCGATTGGCTCGTTAGCAAACTCTCCCGAAAATGCCACCTGGTGTTAAGGGGGAGTAAGAACGTTTATCGAGGGTTAGGGATCCTAAGCGAAGAGGTCCGTTCTGCCTCAGAGGGGTTGACTTTCGGCTGTTACAGGCAGATGTCGAGCGAATTGCGTCAGTCGGTTACCAACGGGAAACCAGGGAGGTGTGTTCCAAAGCACGAGTTGGATTAAACCATTTTAAATTAACCCCAAACTACCCAGAGTAATGAAATATTCGAGCAAGAACCGTCGCTATAATGGAAGGATGATTACGTTAGCCAAATCCGTTTAGTCAGGTCATAGTCTCTGGTCCTTAAATATAGTAACTGTTTACAATAATTCTGCTCCAGATAAACAAATGTAAAGAAATCGTGATAGAAGTTTTAAGTAATCAAGAAAGGAAAATGTGATGAATCAAAATTTAAACACAAGTATGAAAGATTTTTAACACTTTTGAATTATCGAAGAAACAGAATTGACAGTGTTCCTGCATATTTTATTTCGGATAAACTTATGTATCGATTAATGAATATTTACATTACGTTTACGTTTCGTCATCCTCTTCGGATCGAACACTCTGCTTAGTAACTAGAATATATTTTCTTTTAAGTAGAGTTTCGATCTTCTCAATGTCTTCAATTTTCTCCACAACTTCCGTTAAATCAAAAGACGCGGTACGTTCGAAATGGCACTCTTTGGTTTCTACCAACTGCATGCAGTGTTCACCCATATGTACCACTTGATTTTTCCATTCGAACTTCTCACGGTATATGTCAATAATTACAATAACAATTATACAGAGAACTAAAAATGTCCAAAGCTTAGGGCCGGTGCAAACGTGATCGCTAGTCGAATACCATATCAAACGGACAGCGTTTTTTATCCCATAGTAAAAGCACCATGCGGATATTTCCTGGTCGCCAATCATTCTAACAGTTATTAACTTAAGAACGCAATGCGTCATTGCTGAGCTATTACGCAGACAAGTGAAGATAATAAAGTAAGAAACTTTAGATCTACTAAACGGGTTCCAGTTTAGAAGAAAACCATAAACAATTATTCTCACAATCAGTGCTAAGAGTAAGAGCCAGTGAAAACCAAATAAATCAGCCAATACGAAAGGCATTAAAAAACCAAAGATCATAGAAAGCGAGGATACTAACGTCGCGAGATCCTTGTACTTCGTCGAAAACCAACATTCTAAATAAGCTCTGCTAAACTCATCCGTAGTGTAAGCCAATATATCGGCGATTAAAAGTATAGCAGCCAAATAAATAGCACCAGGCCTTCTTAATTGATATAGCACTTTTAAAGGACTGGACGATTCAGGATCCTCGGCTAAATCATCATCCCCTAATTCCTTAATTGGCTTTATATACATACCTATTAATATAATACCGCATATGGCAACAGCAGTGATTACGCCCATAAATATGCTGTGATAATCTTCATTGGTCGTACTCAAGCCTGAAGACTCCGTTATTGCTTCTGTGCTACCACAGAAATGTACACCACAATTAACATCGACCTGCGCTTCTGCTAATATGTCTATAGCAAGTATATGAGCGTGACTAATCCAACCCCATGCAGCTGAAACTATCACTGCACCATGACGAAAGAAATGTTCTAGGCCATGCATGGCCAAGAATTCACCGCTTAGACTTTTCCCTTGCAAACGAACGCTAATCATAGCTAATCTTAATATGTAAATTGTTTTGGAAACAGTGAATAAAGAGTCAAAGAAACCGTGAAGAATTATCGCTACTGATACCAGATTGTAATTCTGGATGAAGTAGATGAGGGATGTTACTCCTATGCCAAGTGCACCGATTACCAGCGAATAATGAAGTCGGAGGTAACGCATTGCGAATGGTACCAAAATCAGACTAGAGATTACGAAGCTGCACGATGGTGCTATGTGGCTGAAAAAGAAAATAGCAAAGATACGTTAAAGGATTTTTTTTATTCTGGTAAATTCCATGCGGTGAATTTATTATGTTTGTTAGAGATGTGTGACGAGAACAGAAATTAATAAAAGATTTAATTATTATCTGAATTAAATTATTTTATTTCCGTTTGAAAACGCACGCATTTAATGGAACGATATTGAGTAGTACTTACAGCATGATTGTATCGCGCTTCGGGTTTGGAATTTCCGTACTAGTGGGTATAGACAATGCAAGAATTGCCACGACAAGCAAAAAGAAATTTTCGTGAAGCTGACGTGTCCTTTTACGTACGTATTCGCTTGGGACGAAATGTAACGCCGGATCCGTTTCACGGTAGTCCGAATACCGGCTATCGCCAGAAATCGTTATTGACGTCTTTGGTATATCTGACATTGTTTTTTCTTTTCTTTTCTTTTCAAACAACAAGCAGATACGGTATCTGGATCCTCCGTTTAAAGTAATTCTAGGTTAGATGGCATTTACTGAATCAAAATTCGGAAAAAATGTCCCTTTTATCGCCTGCTGCTCGACTTCGGCATGAACGAGACAAAAGCGCATGTTCTAAAATTTACTGCGAGTGCTGTGAATATGGTTATTTCTTTGTTAGATACATGACAGAAGAAGACCCGTAGCGCCAATAAGCATTTTGTCTGGAGCTAAAATGATTAAAATGATTACTTCTTTCCAATCTTTGATTGGTTCAAGGAAGAGAATAATGAAATTAAATAGCAAAAGGAAAAAAAAATTACATCATTTAACACTATTTATTATAATGAAGGTATTCCAATATTCGCTAACATAATAAATATATAATCGTCCTACAAATTGTACAAATGCTATACAATACCATAACATTCTGCGATTGCAGCGTGTTACAAATATGTTGCACAATCACAGTATTTTATAGGGGTTCTGATATAGCACATAAATTTCATGTGTTTTCAACTTCTGTTGATTTCCAACGTCACCACTTGAAAATAAATAAATGCAATGTAGTTCACATGACATAACACAAGTACTGGGTTTTTACATAAATTTTATGATCTTCACGTGAAATACCTCTAACAAAAAATATCAGAGAAAATTCGCCCTTTTGTTTTACATTCTCAAAATTATTGTTAATAATTTTATTCTATTGCTAATAATTATGACTAAACAAGTCATTTAAGGACTCACGCCAGAGTAGAATTTAAAAAAATTAATTTTTTTCATTTTCTTAAAGTCTATAATGTTGAAAATATTGTGTTGCAATATTTGTTACGAAATTCGAAGAATTGTAAAAGTTATAGACGATTAAGTGAGGAGCGGCCGGCCGGCGCGAGCAGTTACATGTCTTTCAGGTATATGAACTAAAATTTCGTCAGTTAATAGTTGGAAATCATCAAGTATACATAGAGCTGTAGGCATTAGTGTGTTGTGCAGTGTACACAAATTCAAGAAGCAGAATGGAAGAAACTAATATCAACAGACTTAAAACATTTAATGATCAGTTTTTTTTAACTAATCTAGTACATTTACTACATAAACAAATATCAGTACATTACCACATTACCCAGATCAGCCATATTAAATAATGACCTTACAAAAGAGAAAACGTATTTCTCAAATTTTGTACAAACTTTTTTACAAACTTTTTTTTACGAGCTTAACCTTCCATTAATTTTCTTCACTATATCCATTGACTGCGATCTATAAGCTTCGTTTAAGGATTCTGAATATGTGTTTAATTCTAAAAACGAGGAAAAAACATAGGTCGTATGTCCCTGTCATGCCTACTACGCGCCTCGTTCTAAATCGTAATTCTATTGCACATTCACTGCACTTTTCACACCAAAAGGGAGCATAGATCTCGGAGATTAGATGAAAAATATATCGTATTTCAATTTCACGATCGAAATATGTGAAATAATTGAAAAAAGGTCAGAATTACGTTTTGTCCCTTATGACACTATTTTTTTCGTTTGGAGATATCAATTTATTCCTCTGTATGTTTCTACGTCATAATTTTGTTAACCACTCAGGAAAGCAACTTAAATTTTCGAATTACAGCGGTTCAAAAGGTTTTTCTTTTAGGCATAGGTACAAAAATCAAAATATAAAATATATTTGTACTTATTGCGTGCACAGAAAATGCTGTATTAAACATATAATTAACTGAAATAACTGTGCAGGCAAAGTAAGTCCATTTTTATTGTTACAAGACGGCTCTATCGTTCTTTAATTATCAACGCGGATCTCTATATTCGAAATATTGATGGTAAACGTCACTTCGTGAAAAAATAAATAAATAAAACGTTATCTGAATAATACAAGAAGCGTTACGACATTTTCACTTTCACGGATATTTACTTAGTTCTCAATTACCTGCGGCGGCTGTTGGTTCAGCTTTTTGAAAGCCTGAAATTTCCTCTTAGATCTCACTAAAGAGAAACCCTACTGAGTCACTTCCATTCCTCAGGATCGTTTCGTTAGGCGAAAGTTGTTTTCGCCGTTTGCTACTCGTTGTGCGAGATTGAAGTGATGGAATTAAATTGGCTGGTTGTACTATGAGGATAACTATCTAGGTAACTTTATTTAGTTTGAAACTATTAGGGAAACTGTTAAAGTACGCAATGTACTGATGAGGACTTCAAAATGGCCTACGACTTTCTTACCAGGAAGATGATTCAAGTTTGTTTTCCTATATAAATTTGTCCCTGGCGGCTTGTTCAAATATTAATTTTATTACAGAGAACATTATTAGGATTTCCATTGTTTCTTCTTTTCCGTGAGTATTCTTTATCTCGCAACTCATAGAACAACCTGAATTTCTCCAGAATGGTTATGCTTCGTGGGCACAGATAAAAAGGGACGAGAACTTTATGGTATATTGTTTCCCGGATAAAGCGGGAGCTAATACTATTTTCCTTAAGAATATTTCGAGGATTGGATGGCTTTGCGTCCTTACCTTTGTTTCCCTTTTATCGAGTCACGGTCACTTACTTTTACTTCGTACTTTTCTTTTTCCCTTGACTTTTTCATGTTCTTTTATACTTTCATATAACAGTACAATTCTCCTACAGCACTTTAGCTCTGCAGACCACTCGCATTGGCTTAACAGTACCGTAACGTTGATTACTGTCACGTGGAAGCTAGAATCACTGCTGGTGGAATTCGCGAAAGCACCTGGAAAATCTAGTAATCCACGAGGATTCTCACGAGGGAAATGAGAATTCCCAGGAATACTCACCCACCAAATTGGGCGATAAGATGAGTCACCTCTTTAGATTATAATTGTTATTTTATAAGATACCCCCATTTTACTTTGTACTAGAACCGATTTATATACTCAAAATCTAAAACAAAGAAACTTATAAACCGTTATACGGATCTATTTAGAAAATGTTACAGGAATAAACGAAGAAAGCCAAGTGTTACTAAATGGTACGAAATTTTTACATTGTACAGCTCCAACAAAGATTTAATTTTGCAAATTGATGCTCTATCGTGGTTCTCGTTGGACCCGTACAAATCCAGACGTAGACTGATCTTGAACTGACGCACGAAAATTTCGACTAAGCAATGCGTAATGAGGAACCACAAGCTATAGTAAAAACGAACATTCGTCCACTTGATAGATGTAATGAGCGTAAGGGAGACGCCTTGCCATTTAGTTGTGACACTTATTCGCCACTTCCGATTCATCTCCAATCCCCACACCCACCCCTCTGCCATGAACATTAAATTAAGTCGAAGAGGGGTAAGTTCACAATCACTTCCGTGAATCTTTCAGCCCATTGATCGCGGTGAATTTTTATAGCAGACATATCTGATTTTCATGTTATTTTACCGTTGAAAAGCATGGAAAAAATCTGAGTCCCAATAAAACTCTTTCGAGAATGTGTAATGCGTATTTGGGGGTCGTGTTTAGACCCATAAAAAATGTATAATGGTAGGGAAAGTGGAAAAATGGGACTATAAGATGGAAATGGCTAAGCATTTTTTTACAACATCATAAACTAAAAAGGTACTTGTAGCACATGAGTTTACGAGAGCTGAATTTTAGTGTATTACTCGTGTTAAATGATTGCTGCTCTAAACCCCATCGGTCATGATTCGAAACTCAGAGTATCCAAACATGTGCTTTAAATTTGATATTTTGAAAGCACAGATCTCGTAATATATGTATAAAATACGTATAAAAATAATGTGGCTTAGTTAATTATTATTAAGACTGCAATAAAACAGCTACTTTCTATTTATTTAACCGTAGATCCCCTAGTAGAAAGTATCCCCCAAAAAACACTTACGTGCAAAAAATTACGCCAAGTACAGGATTGCTGTGTATTCCTCTAATAAAAAGTATTGATATCAGATTATTGAGGCCAAGTACATAAGTCACTACATATTTTCCT
>JARQTD010000860.1:69526-95047 GCA_030142515.1 Cephus sareptanus | reverse complement strand
AGCCGTTCATAAGATATTTGAGTCGAAACACAGGTACAAGAGATGCTTCGAGTAAAGAGTCTCGGCGGGCCGTGCCCGTACAGCGGGTTGCCTGTACTTGGCGCGAGACTCGACCGAGTCTCTTGATGATCGGGTGGAGGCAGGACGCTATTCAGTACATACTGCCGCCTAGCCAGGCTTCACTTAGGCAGACCACATGAGGCTCAAAATGCAATGTAACGCTTGTGCCGAGTTGGGTCTAGTCGTGTATTTAAGCCAGAACCAGATTTAAATTCTCTTCCACTGTCATGAAGTGTATGAAATTTACTATGTGATCAGTATTCATAAAAATATACCAAATATACAATAAATATTGGGTCGTCAAGGATGAAATTTGTAGTTATCAACCAACTTTGCCTTTTTTTCTACAAATTTTATCCTTGGCGACTTAATAATTGACATAAAAGAATAATTTTATAATTATAGTAAATGCGAAAAAAATGAGCGTACATGTACTTCCGGTTTGTGGGAATGTATCGATTGGTACACTGAGAAAGAAATTCCGTGAGGCCCATTGAAGCATAGTTGATCGAAATACGCGTTGAGGTTGGATAAGGTCAAACAAATACAAAGATTAAGCCTATGTAACGATTCCATAAAACTTGGACGCACTGGAAAGTTGTCTCATTAACGATGATTTTTTATAACAATATTTAAATAGAATATAACATTAATTTTATGCGTATTAATATAAAGCTGTAACATTAATTTTCTGAACGTAAAGCGCAGGTTTCAAAATGAAATCAAAAATTAATTTAAAAAATGCATATTTAGCTCAGAACTTTATTTATTGTCTATATCTTGTTGTTGGCATTGACATTTTAATTATTCCCTCGAATTAAACTTTTCTACCTACTCCGAGGTTCGAACTATCCGACCTAATAATAGTCTAACACGCTCGCACGTTATCCACTACGCTATCGACTTTTTACGAATTCTTTATAAGAAAATGTGATATTAATTACTTGAACGCAAAAATAGAGTAATTACTTTCATTCCATTATTTGGATTGCGAGTTACTTTTCTTGATTACTTTTTACCAACTTTAATAATATTCAGTCTTCAGGCTACTAAATATGTTTACAATACGCAGTTTATTTTACGAAACCGTGTTATCGACATAATCATATTATCTGTTCTAGATAAACAATCGATTAAAACAATTTACAGTATTAAGTATGGAACACAAACACTTTGGGATATAAATTACCTGCTTTACCACAAAACGACTTTATTCATTATTGAATAGGAAGAAAAGTATTTATTAATTGCTTACATGAGTGTAAAAGCTTCTTTATAAATTTGTTTATTGCTTACTGCCGATTATGTTTTTTATTCTTAGATATTTTAAAATATTGTTCAGAACTCTAGATCGCTTGCAATTTGAACTAATTATAATTTTAAAATCTCATTTCAAACGCTACTATTAGTACAAATAGGTTATAAAGTAACTTGTGGGAACTAGAACTTTGTTAGACAAATAACATATGATATTAAAATAAAATCAAATTCGTTTCCTTCAGTTTCTTCCTTTTTTTTAAAGCCAATTCTAAACTGGTGTCAACTTAACGTTTTCAGGTAAAGTTGGCTCAACTAATGTTAAAACGATATAGACTTGACTAGTTATTTTACTAATTTAAAGATTAATGAAATTTGTTTTACGAAGTATCACCCTAGAATAATGAAATAGTTGATTCATAGGTATAATTTTATTCTTCCCTAAGAATCCTTAGTCAAATGTACTCAATTATTCATTTTAATTGATTCTGTCAATATTAAAACATCAATCAAATTGCAGATATTATCAACAGATTACCTATGCTACGTTTAATCTAACTACTCCATCGTATTGTATTTAGTTTTTACTGAGGAGATTGGCTCAACTATGTATTATATCAATTTAAATTTCATAGTAATATGCTTAATTACAGTATCCTTAGCTCACATTACGAATTTGATATGCAATCAAGTTACACATTTAGCTCAATAAAAATGGTGTATTTCGATGAACAATCGTATAGTTAACCTCTATCAAGATTTCGTCAGTAAAATTACCAATCGTACATACAATCTCATGGAATGAACGATACGATTTTTATTTTTCCTTCAGTCTAGTCCTCTGAGCGGGAGTCGAACCTTCGATTGCCAAGATACTCGAAGTGAGGACTGTGACAACTTTACTCAGAGAACCCCCAGTCCAATTTGTAAATGTTACTTCGATTAAGAATTATTATGGTCAATACTTATATAATGAAAACATTGTAAAATAAATAGAAAAAAATGTTCATACATTAAGTCCAATTTTATTTTTAACAATTCAGAATTTGATTATATAAAATTTTCTTTGTTTAAAAAATTGTATTTAATTCAGTATATTTGTATTTTATCATATATGCAGCAAAAATAACTCAATGTTCAACCTTTTTTTTTCTATGTACAAGATGAATATGTAGGGTTATTCACTGCAAACGCACCAGCTGAACTTGAACGCGAACAATTCTAAACTGAATAATTCTGTTCATCGAGGCAATATGACCTTGTTAAACAACTGAAATGATATTAAATTCATGATCTTAGCAATGTTATGACCTTAACTTTCATTTCCTTGATGATGCCACCCTGCTCTGATTTATGAAATCACTAGTTCACGGCCAATTTCAGCTGGTGCTTTCGCAACCCTGCATACATTTGTTTTCTTTCCTTATTACCAAATAATCACTATTCATGAAAAATTAGATGCTAATTGTATTAAGAAATTGTCTAGTAATATTCGTGATATATAATATTAAGTATTGAAAATTCAAAATTAGTGATGCCATAAGTAATTGTATCAGTATGTACAAGTATCACCTACATAAATCGCGAAAAAAATGCAATATAATCATAATGTTATTGGAAGCTACATAAAATCACTGTGCATTAGTATGAATTACATGTGTCTGCAATTTCAAATATGATTGAAGTAAGAAGTTCAACCTTTTCTTCCGTGTAGCATTTTCCTTCAGGGTGAATCAGTCAATTATTTCAATAAACAATATTTACATATGACAATTTTTTTATACGAAGAATAATATACGTTATATGTATACATATATAATGCATAAATAAGTAAGGCCCTGACAATTATCTGGGCTTGCCCGGTTTGATTTCTACGAAGGTTCTGGATACTCTGAGAGTTTCTTCCGGAGCACACTAGGGCGGCGCAGCAGTCACTTAACACGACGAATTGACTTATGTAGTACCTGTCCCATATTATATGTTGACGCACCTTCAATATTTGCACGGTTATATTATAATGCGACAGATATACTACGTGAGTAATAATTATCTTGGTATGTTACGTAACATCAGTCGTCAGTTCCACTGAGTTTGGACTAATTAGAATATGGCTGACAATGTAATTTTCTCTATATGCAGAATGCCCCTACCATAATGAGGTCCTTTGGTCATATTACTCATTTATACGACTATCTCGTATGTGAGCATATTTCATGAAAATTGTAGCATGCGTTTTTTGTTTAATAACCTGAATCAAGTAATTCTACTAATTTTACCAAAGAAGGAACTGTGACAATCAGTAATGTGATTGCGTGTGTACTTCATGTACAATAACATACCAGTATATTCCATAATATAGGTCATTATTATTAGGGCGAACCGTCATATATTCGAAGTGTCATTCGCCGGAATCTTCAAATGTACGAATTCTCGTTTTCTCGGAATTTGGCAACATGGTTTTTCGATTTCGTTACTTCGCTGAACGGAATATATTTCTGAATTTATCACGATCCTGTTCTGTTACGTGAAACGGGTTAGAACTTATCGACGTTTATTTGCACTTGCCATCTAATTTTGGTTTACTATCTTGCAGTGACTTTTATAGAGTAAAATACTAGGCCTAAGAGGTAAGAGACATGTTCCATTCGACCGAATTACGAAATTGGTTAAAGAGGATTTGGAACGTGCACTGGTTTTATCACATAACCATTGAATGGTTAGTACAAATGTTATTTAAAAATATGATTAGCCAAATGGCAGCAATCGCTAATTATCCGAGCAGCAATGTAGTTAGAGCTCTTACTTAGCCCCTTCTAGATTTCCATAATTCTATTGGAGGCCCAGTAGAAAAATCTAAGCGTAACCTTACTAGGCTGATCACGCTTAAATTTATGGAGACTTTCTAGATTTTTTTGTTGGGGCCTATAAAGGATACTAAATTAAACATCTATTTAAATCCATCAACAAGATTTATACATATTAATCACTGAAAACACATGCGAGTTTTTTGTCATTGCCAACTCCTGCCAAAATCTAACAGGGCCTTATACTATAAAAGGAAAGCTCGAATCAATTTCTGCTGGGATATGATAAGTAAACGTAATAATAATATAATTTATCAATCATTATCAACATAATATACAATTTTTTTACATACACTACTATTATATATTTGATTTAAATGAGATGAAATGGTATTATTCAATGATATAATTAGACTTCAATGTAATCAAACATTTATGAATAAATTTTTGATTGATAAATTGAATGAAAGGAATTTCAGGATTTCATCCACTCTTAATTACTTTACTCCTATATCAAGCTGTTTTGTTCTTATAAGATAATAAGATGATATGCGCATACAAGTTACTTATGCACCTAGTGACTATGGTTGTACGTGATCCTAGTTTAAGCACGGATTTGATTACCAATAGTTAAATCAATTAAAATTGATAAATTCAATTATTGTGAGAATAACAATTTTGCTAAAGCATATTGTGAGATTGTACTTGTCAAAATAGTAATTTTTATAGATATTAATGTGAAATTATAATATTTCAATTTAGTTTAATAATATACTTTTCCCCCAGTTTCACGAAACACTGTATTAATGGCTGCAGATGTAACATTAAACAGATTACAAGGGAATATCATAAGAAACGATTTTCCCTTTCTGTTCGCCTAATCACATATTTTCCAAGAGCCCTCTAGTATGTTCCCTCTACTGTCCGTTCGCCATCAACGTAGCCTGGATTTCCTTTACGGAAAGTAACCCTAACATACCTTATGGCGCACGCTTCGTCCCTGCTCATGAACTGAGCTTTCATGTTCATTAAAAGGGTTTATTTTTCCATGAATATGTAAATATATGCTTTAAATTATATTTAACATTCGTTATTAAAACAACGAGCAGGTATGCACGCGTGCTAATTATATAGATTTTGTATTACTATGAATACTGTAAAGCATAATCACAGAGTTAGCCTCTCGAATTATATGCATTATATACTACTTCTAGAGTGATTTGAAATGAGTTGCGATATCGAATCGATATTTCAATTATTTAATAATTATTAGAGCAATAAATTATGGTAATAGGTTTACTAGCAACATCAATAAGTTCTATGAAGATTTTCATTAGGATGAAAAATATCACAAAATTTGATATCTCCATTGTATTCCATTTATAGGAGACACCGTTTGTTACTAATCAATAGAGAATAAAATTTTCCTATAATAATATGTATCACTATGTATACAATAAATATATATACATATATATAATATCATTAGAGTTACCCAAATTAAAATATTAAAATTAAGATAAGATATAAAATTGTACTTTAATTATTTAAAATATTGGATATTAAATCATGAACATGTACAACAGAATTGAGGGGCGATTTAAATTATATAGATTGTAAAGAGGAATTGTTATTTGAACGTAGGGGTGAAATTAATTTAATAGAGGAAGCAGACTGGACAAACGGCTTAGTGTCCCTGTTGGGTTTTCATTTAACGAACCACTGCAAAAAGCACGTTGAGGTAGGACGAAAGTACCTACTATACCAACGGGTATGGATAAGGGACGAAATGGATGGAAGGGATGTAAGGGATGACGAGGACCCAGACAGGTTAGCTAGTATAACTAGAAGGACCAAACTACCGGGACGGTCAGGACGACCCGGATGAAATCAACGCTCTCTGTGGTCAGAAATGGAGCTCTGAACTACAAGTGCCCGAAACTCACAGTACCGGCAGGTTCAGAGATTCCCGATCCTGGTCTTAGTTTATACTGTTTAATGGTACAACTTGTATGAAAATGGCTGAGTGAGCCACAGAACGTTTGCTTCAGCCTCTCATGATTGCTGTTTGCTGATTGGTCCTTGCAACCATAACCTTCTTTTCTAAAATTATCCCACTTTGACTTGGCTGTAAGTGGACCATATAGGGCATGACTAGTTTGCAGTGAAGATTCAAGATATAATTTGGAAAGTTTTACGTTTTATGTTACTTTTATTTCTTCACTGGATATAAACGTAAACTCAATACAATTTTCTATATCATTTTTTTTATTGTATATGACAAAACTGATGACTAGTAGAGGCCTCATGAATTTTCAAAGGAACTTGTCCGATTCTACTGACTTTTACATTTGGCTCACCGAGGTAGAAAAAGCGATTTGATTCTTTTATTGTAGGATAACATAGAATGGGAATCAGTTAATGTATTTTTGTCAACAAAAAAATTAGAGTTTCCGCATCGAGTAATTTCATGAATGGAAGGAAAATAGGGTAGATGTATTCATTTAAAAAATTGGTGAATCTCATGGTAAAGAAGAACCTTCTTGATGCAATTAATGTTTGTGAAAACAGCAAGGGAAATAAAAAACCGAAAATTCCATGGAACCCCCTTGAAATATTTTTAAAAAATTGAAACGCAAATATCCATGTGACACTTTAAAAAAGAAAAATTCCACATCGACTCAAAACGTACCGAATATAACAGCTTTTACGAGAAGCGCAAAACCAGATGAAACAAAGATCGCTGAGTCGAAGTTAATTCAACTATTTTATGCCTGAATCAATCACACAACGAACGCGTCATAGCCAGAACGATATATTTCGAAATGTCCGCTCAAATGACGATGCTTTCATTGACGGTGATGCACATTGTACCCGTTTGATTGCGGTCGATGAACTTCTTTTTTTCTGGCCACGTACGTTCGATTATTTTGCGAAACCCACTACGCTTTACACAAGCGACGCATACGACAAAAATAGGCAAAACCCCATAGAGTGGATTTGTCTTTTATGTAAAAATTCTTTTTTTTTTTCCTAGAAGCATTTGAATTCTTTTAGTAAAATTTTTTGTTAGTATAATTATAATATTTTAAATAGTATTGAAATTTTCGTCATCTCTATACATCAGCAATGTCTGTACAATGAATTATGTATTTTTGGAATTCAGAAGATTTTTCCTCAATGTAATGAAATATTCCCTGTATTTTGTAAATACAATTCCGATCATAGATCTAGTAGACTGCTGGTATTACTACGCTAGATGCAATTTCTTTTTGATGAGGAATTCATTCTGTGAAATTGTCTATGATTCACTAAGAGGATTTGTTTCATGGATAGGACTACTGAAGGTGGAAGCCAATAACAGTAACCATTCTCTGAGAAAGTAAAGCGGAGAAAGAAATCAATCACAAATCAAGGAATAAAAGTACAGCTCCTCCCATAGTGCTCTTATTGAGAGAATTCAATTACTTGTGCTTTCGACGCGAGACGTCTCGACGGCAATCGACGCACTGCTATAAGCACTACTTTTTCTCTCCCTTGGGATAAATTGTTAAGCATTTAATTTCGTTTCAAACAATTGTACCAATATCGCGAAAATATAATTTCCTATTATAACAGTATGGAACATGTGAAAGTGATTTATATGAAAAGTGTTGAAAAAGTTTCCGAACAAAAAAAAAGTAAATAAAGAGATAATATACATATAATAGCTTTCACATTGCAAAAAATTAATTACATACTTGCATCATTTTGAAGCCACTAAATGATGGATATTTGAAAATATTTCACATTTGCAAACACAATAAATTTCTAAGGCCTTCGAAAATACATTCAGTATTTTCATTGAAGTATAAGAGTGACGGGTTTTTAAGTATTTAACATGTTCTAAGTGTTTCAAGGCGTCTCACGTAGACGGATATGCATGCGTATGATAGTATGGAGTATATTCAGACATATTTCTATCTTTATAAATCCATCTATACTTCAGTTGTAAAAAAAGAGTAAGTTGAACTAAAGGCCATTCTACAATGCAACGGGACACGGGACATGAAACATGTAAGCGGCGTGGTATTCAATTGTATATTTGCAAAATTCCATTGGATCCTCCAATTAAGAAGGAGAAAATCGTTTTTAAAACCAAACGTTTACTAAATCTCTACGATTTTGACTACGTCTCGGACATAGCAACGATACGGAAGCGGTTGCTAGGGTCTTTACGTATTTTACGGAGCACGGAACGTGATGGGTAGCATCGAGCATGCCCCGTTCCGTGCACCGTAATGGGCTTACGTGAAAAAAACAATCGCCCTGCCAATATTTCCATGGGTGAAATGTCATTAACTGTCACCTGTCAATACCAACTCAATAGACGAGGTCATTATCAATATCGTTAGAGAAATCAAATTTCTCTACGATAAAAGTCATCGTAACTTTAAAAATGAAGTAATGATTTACTTATCTATATGAATAAAGGCATATACAATGAATATAAAAATAAAAAATGACTGACTGTTCGATCTTTGAGTCATTTGGCTTTAAACATATGACGTAAGAAATTTCAGTTATAACGAAAAATTACCAGGAAGCTACAAACGTAAAGAATTGCGTCATGAATGATGGTAGAGTGTTTGCGATGGTTCTTGCCATGATGGAAACAACCTTAGCAAAATATTATGTCCATAAGTCCAAAGTCTGCTAAGTCCTAAGTGGTTCAGTACATGCTTAGCTTGATCCTCAACGGGCCCTGGATTTTCATAATGAAATTTTGACTACGGAAGTGATTTACTACAATGTATATGTAGAAGCATTAAACAGGATGTGATTCTCACAGTTTTTCGATTAGACCTACGAAGAGAAGTTTACGTAATGAATTACGCTATAATCATTTGATTTTGTGATATTTGAGAATTAAATTTCAATGTAGGTTTTATCTAGCTTTTGACATTTATACATTAATTATTAGCTTATATTATTCTTGTTAAGGGAAATGGAACAAAAGAAGCTAGAATTGACAAGAGATTGCAGAAACCCATAAAGAAACACGAAGATGCAAGAGGAAGAAGGTGGACAGTGCAAAGCTGGAATGGGCGATTAGCCGCAAGTTTACGTTGTATCTACCAGAAACTTTAAACGCGTTTATTTCGAAATTATGTTTTCAGACAGTGTCAGTACGATAACTCAGTCAATTTTCAATATTGTTTAACTCTTTTTTTAATTCTTAATAATTATTTTCTCTATAGTCTGACGAGAGGTTTTTTTTAATTTTTTGGTTGGAAAACTTTTTATAAATTATTAAACACTAATTTTTTCTTTAAATAGCATTCGAAAGTTTGAAATACTCCAATTTCTTTATTTTTAAAAAAAGTCCCTCCGCCAGACTATTACTACTACATTATTTTATAAGATTCTTTTTTATTTTTACAGATTGAATAATTTGTTGTATAGTTATGATATCGACAAAGAGGCGCCATGGTTTTCATCATTAGTCCATTTATACCCATAAAACATAATGTTAATATTGAAAAAAAATTTTAATTTTTTTCTTATAGTTCAATAATTAATAAAAAAAATGTGAAATCAACAATTTAATTTTTCTTTCACCATATAACGTTTATAATAATTTTTCAAATTTACTCGGTTTTCCACGCGAACAGGGGTATGTGAGCCCTTAATTACACAATTACTCTGTTATGTCAATTATATATTTGTTATATGGATTTCGATTTTATATAGTTCATGACATTGAAAGGGAATTCAAATCTGGCTCTGGATAGGTTTCCCTGTTAGGCCGAAGTCAGTACAAGCGTTACATTACCTGTTAGGCGCAATCCGGGCTGCCCAAGCAAACCTGGCTAGGCAGCAGGATGTACTGGCTAGCACCTTGCCTCCGCCCGATCATGATTTCTACTAGGATATTATAAGACGACTTTATAGGATGCAACAAACTTTTCGAATAAAAACAATCCTAGTATGTTGTCTTATAAGTTACATACTCAAAAATAATGTATTCTGTTACACATTCTCTCATCTGTACTCTTATAATTGTATATAATAGTTATTGTGGATCAGTAGGGGACAAGGAGAATTAGTCTCAACTTTTTCCCTATGGTCGCTCATTAGAAGGGGACAATGGATGGCTGGAGTTACAATGGAGCGAATTACACGATGTGTCCGGTGATTGTAGTCCGGCTGAGAATAAGGATAATCATAGTTCCCCACCACAGGAGAATCACTATAATCCCCGTTCGTTGAAATTTGTTATGCTTAGAAGAGGTTCTGACTCAAACAGTTACTAATCACAAAATGTTCGGTGTTGGGTCTCATTAAGTAGGTTTTTTGGAAGTGAAAGAATTCCGTCCTCCCGACAGTTTTGTTACGATAACTTCTCCGCAGGTGGATGCGAATGTTTTGGAAAGATCTTTCCTGATACTAAAGAGTATCACGATCATTCCTTAAACCTGATAAAACTTGGAGGGCGTTCAAACAGCTACTAACCACAACGATCTTGGGAGCTGAACTTTTTATTTAGAAAGACTGGCTATGTCCCACTGACAGTTTTATTACTATAATTTTGATGTAGTGAATTTATTGAAGATAGAATATGTCCCTAGATTATGAGGAGACTTAATGCTGTAATAGATCTGGCAGATTTTAAGATGAGCTCCTACAGTTGCAGTATAGTGCTGATGGATGATTTATTTTAAAAATTTTCTTAGGAAATCCATTCGAAAATTAATTTATTTTATTTTCGCTTTTCTGTAACTTTAGTAGGGACAATGAGTTTTGTTATCCCGATATAGTAACGTCTAAATTAATTTAATATTAAATTTCATATTTTAACTTGCACTAATAGGATTATAGCAGTTACTTCCAGTACCTGCGGTGCATACCGTGGTATGCACTTCTAGGTGGGGCTCTTAACGTATCCATCATCAAAATTGGGATAGTTTGGGATGAAAAAGGATCGAGAATGGTGGGTATAAGGACGAAACGTTACAACAGATTAATGGACTATAGATACATATAAATATCTACCTTAACTCTCTTTCAGCTACGGTAGAAACGTAGCCAATGTTTTGTTACTAAAGTACGGTCTAAGCGATGGAGAAAACATGAACACAATTTGAAGGACAGAAAAAATAGAAACGACAGCTCTGATAATGCAGCTAACATAACATAACATAACATAACAGTGTGCCTGGTTAAAACATCTCTACCACTCGCGGTAAGGACTGAGCGGCAGAGATGATGGGGCCAGAATTGGGTTCCCAACAATGTGGGCTCTACTGTAATATGCCGCGAATAATTTGCAGTAATCTCTCTCTCCTAAAGAGAACACCGTAATCGGACCATATGACCATTACTGCACTAAATATCATTGTTCTAAAATCGACAGTACTCCATGAAGAGTTGACAAGAAATAATATATGTATTCTCGTGGTCCTAATTCGATATTCTAACATCTCATCGACTAATGATAATGGAGCAAGGGTGGTACAAAAATAGTCAAAACTTAATGCTGTAGCATTATCAGAATCTAGATATCGGGTAGGTCATAGTGATAGTTCTCTCTGAAAGTGGGGCGTCATCAATGATGTTACGTTATAGTAATACAGCTGGTGAGTGATAATGCTATTTACTGGGTATCGTGGTTTCTGCAGTAATTGTCGATTGTAATCTACCTAATAAGCCACGAACAGGTCAAGTACTGAATAAGATTATTGAATTTGCATTTGTATTGAATTCCATTGTTATTCTGCTGCATCATTATTATTATTTAACATTGCATTAAAATGTATCTATTGCTGTTACATTAAATTATCAAGTACTTAACTTTACTTATTTTAATTATTATAATGACTTGACGATTGGCCTATTTGGCAATTCTACAATGTGCATTAAATTATTTGTTGTGCAATGTAAATACTTTTCATACTAGACATACTTCTGTTGTTACTGAAAGCCGTTTTCCCGGAATATGCATATCTATACATGATGAAATACTGTAAAGTTCTAGAAACGTCACTTTAGTATAATTAAATCTGACAGGATGAAGTGTACTTAAGATATTACCCCAGTACGCTATCTGTAGATATTTCAAGTCTCGTGTTTTTCTTCGTTCGTCCTGTTTTCATCTCATCTATAACTTTGAGCGTCGCCGCAAAACTTTCCTCTAGGAATACCCAAGTATAAAAGCTAACGAGGAACAACCCGATGTTCGAAGAAGTTGTGCAAACTAGCGGTTCAGTTGTTTTTTGTTTACTTCAGTCATTTTTACTTACCTAGTATAAATGAATCAATCAGATTCGAGAAAAGATTCTATTAGGTCGACGCGAAAATAATTGCGTTTTCTGTTATAAGCCCTTTTAATAAAATTGCTAAGAACGTGATGTTCGCTATGGACCAGAGTAATGAGAGTAGATGTAAAAAGTGAAGAAATTTCTTCAAGATACGATATTTTGTTAGCCAACATTGTAGTGCATGGGTCAAACACTTTAAAACCCACTGTATCTCTAGAGCCACTATTGATGGAATAGATAACAATAAACTGGGTAGCCTATCCAGTTGCAATGATACCGCGCAAGGATGGTTGATGCCGCAATGAGAAGGAATGCAACTCGTTCAATAGCACGAAGTAGGTAAGTTGTAAGGTAAAGGTGGAGAAATGGTGCAAGGGATGGTTCCGAGTGGTACCTCTATCAAATTCTACTTTGCGACGTCTGGAAAAGTTAATTTAACGGGCTCGCAATTCAGACGCTAAAGTGGGCGAACTTCGGATAGTGCACAATGTGCCCACCAGATATACCGTCTCTCTTTCCTATAGTAATGTTACTTTTATAGCGACTGAGAGGGTTGAGGGTACATTCAAGCGATGGTATACCGACGTCGATAGTGTCTCCATTCGTTTAATTGAGCGCGAAAGTTGTACAAGTGATTTTTAGCGAATTTCATTTTTACTCTTATAAATTTCTTTCGAATTCTTTCCACGTATATTATATTACATCAATATCTTTATTAAAATAAATAAGATGCCTTAAGAATAATTCTATTCTGGTTGTATTAAAAATATAAATCGGAGTAAACAAATTTATTTTGATACAAGATGGCGCGAACAATGCGTACGTATGTTCTACATTTCCCATCGCGAATTTTAATGTTAATGCCGTGCATGCATTCTTTTGAAACCGAAAGTGCTGGGTGTAATACTATTATATGAATTTTACGCTAATAAATTCAGCGACTTGTTCAGAATTTTTAATATAGACATTTGCGCTCCCGTGTGCGTCGTATGCGCACAATGTTCACGTCATATTTAATCATATTAATTTATAGTTTTGCTTATTAACCACTGGTTAGATATGAGAAAATATCTATATCCGACATATCTATGTATGTCCGAAATTTTCCGATAGGACCAGGACTACGAGTTTCCGTTTGGAAATAATAAAGTTATGATAAAAATGTGTGTAGAAATCGAATACCTAAATATTAGTTTTGAAGATATGAAGAAATGTTCATGGCATAATTTATATACTTTCTAAGGGCAAGCATGATGCAAACAAATTTCTTTCCAAGATTATTTTTACCAACAATCTTATAGCCGTCGGTCTTTTTGTAAATAAAATTATTTATAATAATTTCATGTTTATAGGTTGTTGACCATACGCAGCCATAATAAGTAGAAACAACTAGTATTTGATTGGGACGTTTCGACCACTTGTGTGGGTCATCTTCAAGCTTTTATTACTAAACAAAAATATAAAGAAGGCAAGTTAAATAAATTAACTTTAAAGTTGCATAAAAAAGAAGAAAGTACGTCAAAGAAAGTGTTTATATATGACAGAAATTATACTTACAGATAGTTATTGAAAAGAGTACGTAATAAAACAAAGCGAAGTCAAAGTGTAAATGCAGAAACGGTTAAAGAGGATAGAACAGGCCCATGATTGTCTGACCAACAGGAAAAGAATGGGGCAAGTCCATATTTTTCCTATCGCAAATGATAACAAAAATCGAAATGAAGTTGAGTTGATTTTCATAAATTTTTATTTCAAAAATGTTTTACCAGAGCAAGGAAGATTAATAATGGATATAATTATTTTATCTTTTTAATGAAAATGGAAGAATACTGCATTCTATATAAAGAAAAAGGCAGCCAAAAACGAAAAGGATGGACGACGGCCAAGAGACAATGTGACAACGAATAGAAAGTAATATTGAAAGTTTAGAAAAATAAAGAGTATTGAAGTATTTAATTTGAAGGAAGTATTATTTCTTGAGAATATTGTAATATATGACACTTAGTTTTCCGATATCGTTTCCGAAGTTAACTATATTAGAATTAGTGGATATTTTGATCATTTCAAGTATGCGTCATCGATGATAATTAGATTCATTGTCTTCAACACTTTCTTTGACGTATTTTCATCTTTTTTATGTAACTATAAAGTTAATTTATTATCATTAATTTAATTAACTTAACTTTTTGTATTCTTATTTAATAACAAAAGCTTGAAGATGATCCGTACCAGCGGTCGAAATGTCCCAATCAAAAACTAGTTATTTCTACTTATTATGGCTGCGTATGGTCAACAGCCTACAAACATGAAATTATTATAAATAATTTCATTTACAAAAAGACCGACGGCTATAAAATTGTTGACAAAAATGATTTTGGAAAAAAATTTGATTGCATTATCCTTGCCCTTAGAAATCATTTAAATTATGCCATGAACATTTTTTCATATCTTCGAAAATAATATTTAGGTATTTGATTTCTACACACATTTTTATCATAGCTTCATTATTCCCGGACGGAAATTCGTCGTCCTGGTGCTACGAATGGCGCAAAAGAGGGAAAGAAAGGGATCTGGTAGCAGGTTGTTCCACTTATTTTTCTGAATGCCACCAAAAAGTATTCGAAGTGCTGACGCGACATTTCACTTAGTAGCTTTATAAGCTGACTCCCCGGATTTTCTTTTCTCCTCTTGCACTTTTAGCTTCCTTTTCTTACTCCCCTCATTCGTAACTCGCCTCTTACACGCAAAAATTGGCGAAGAGTCGATAAAGGTCACTGATCTACTCTGGAATCTGATACCAATTGGAGATTTGTAAAGCATATAACGGGAATACCAGAGAAACGTAAGATTATCATAATTATCAACATAATAAAACACGAACTAAAGTTGAATGTAAAAATTAAATGGACGGTAGCCAACTTTAGCCTTGTTTAATTGGATATGTCTACGTGCAAGTATAACAAGAAATATTCCTACCTATATGTGAGAAAAAGAAAGACTGAGGCTTGCAAGAAAATTGCCAAAAGGCAGATCATATGGCCGCGGATGCAAGCGCAAAATTATGTTTCCTAACACGTGTAGACCCAACCTGACACAAATTTGACAGTCTGTCATTTTCAGGTTACCAACATGCCAACGAACCCACGGCATCGATTCGTTTCATGCTGTCACTTCGTTACTAAACGCGGTAACAAGGATCATTCCCAACATCGCCTTCTAACCGGTATCTCTGTCTATAAAATAAGAAAAAGAATAGAAAGCTTCTTTTCAAGATAACAACTCAAATTTTATATACATTCAGTTTTATATATATTTAAAAAGTAAATAATATCAAAAGCAAATCAATTTAATATTATTATATTAATTTTCTATTATTAAATTTATTTCCATTATATTTTAAAACTTTTCAAGTCCTCTGAAGAAGATGATATTTTTCAATATTCAAACAATTTTGGGTCAACAGGGTCAACAGGGAATAAAGATACATTTTTAAACGTAATAAGCCTAATTCTGCTGAACATTTTACAGGATTTGGGGAAGTTCCACGAAGAAGCGTAGGAGAGAGCGATATTTGTGAAATACTCGTCCTCCGGGAGAGGACCATTAGAAGGGACGGCAGTGAAGAAAAAAGAAAATAGAGAAGAAAAAATAAAGAGGAACGAGGACAGGGAGGGTGATATCATATCGTTCTAGAACGGCAAGCATAAATCCCATAATAAAGAGTTCCCAAGCAGCCGGATCCACGTAGGAGTAGTTATCCCGTATATTTAGTCGCGCACTAACCAACCCCTTCGTCCTCGCTTCCATGTGCAAAATCTCGGGCAATGGTCCTCGGGAGTCATATAGAATACATTCGCGAGGGGCCAGCGCGAACCTTTGAAAATCGTTTCTTTTTAAAGCGCAATCGTTTTCACGCTACTTTATAATGCTCAGCAATGGTCACAGGCTGCCTAACACTCTCAAACTCTCCACCCTCTTTTCTGAACCTCATATACGGCTCTCCGACCGTTTTGATACATTCTATACGGCCATTACACTCTTGCGAGATATTCTGAGTTATGATGTATTTTATTGCGTACAAGTTTCAAAATGAAAAACAAACGTAGGACGAGATTTAACGATGAATTTTACGGTAGCTTTACGGCACCGGATACGTAGCTCAATAATAACATATTTGAACAAAACGTTGCTCAATAAAACAGTCCTTTCTCTCGATTTCTCTTAACCCCATTTCCGTTGGGTATCGTCCATCCTATTACTTCTCATCCCTGGTACGATCAACTGGGCTTCATCCGCATATAAAACCTTTCTCTTACCGTTCGCTGCTGTGAAACACTCTGGTTGTAACTGGGGAGGATCGCAGCTTTGCGCGGATTTACCACCTCCGTTTCATGAGAGCCCACTGCAAATGCGCGTAGCAGCCTCTTTCAGAGATTATTACCGTACGGAACAACTTCTGTCTATGGATATACGTATAGGAAAGGGGTTGGATAGGAGTTTCGATGGGACCGTTAGTATCGTGTCTGATGGAACGTAGTCCTCGTAAAATCATAGAAGCTTTTAAGAGAGATCAGGGAGTAATTCATTATGACGGATTCCATGAACGCTTAAGATTGAAAATTATGCGAAGTGATATTCAGTCGTTTGCCAATTATATGTATTACCAGGCGTGTATCAGATGAGTGAATTAGAATGAGGAAATAAAATATTTGAAAAAAGTAAATGAGGAAGGGAGAATCAGTATGTCGAAACATGTGGTGATATGTAGATCAAGCGGATTCAAATATGTGCTGCTGAGTTGAGGAAAAGGGGGGAATAGAAAGAAATGTCATATAATGTAACGACTAAAATAAATTAAAAAGAGTATTGTAGCGACGAGAGTGGATAGCAGATGAGGCGTTTATAATTGTATTGTAATATTTGAATCTCGGTTATTAAGGGAAAATTAGTGAACCACGGTCCTTGAGAAAATAATACCGCCGGAGCAATTACAAAATTATATTATTATATTACCTCTTCTAAGTAAAAGAGTATACAAATCATATACAATCAGTGTAAGATTTTGGTTATACTTACATATATTGATTGTATTCTGATTGTGTATGAATCATGAGAGATTACGAGAAATATGAGAAAAATTGTTGATGATATCATGATTCATATAAAAATAAAAGAAATTATTGATAATTGATATATGAATTATTTGTTTCAATAAGAATATCATGTTTGGGATGGTATAATTATTATATATCGTGTGGTTAACCTAATTTAACCGTATACTAGCATCGGATGGCGAATTTTAAAGAATGAATGATAAGATACAATATATATAAGATTTGAAAATCAGAATTCAAAATTGATATGAGTTAACAAACGATGCATCGTGCTTTTGTGTCGGTATGGGTCTAATTTGTTGAAAGAGATTTTTGTACAACGTAGTAATCTTGGATCCTCAGCAAAAAGGTAATTGGCCACGGAGCCGAGATAAGCTGCAATTTGGGTATAACAACAGTATCTGGTCTGGTCCAATCTTCCCTCTTTCGTAAAGGCACTACGACATGGTCATGGATATGCTTAACCTTAACCTAGTTTCCCCATCAATTGTGATCTTGTCTGGAATCGCCCATTAAACTTCAATTTTCAAATTTTAATTATATAAAATTACAAAATCACATGAAAGTGATTCAAACCGACAGGTCAAATGATATTAAAAATTTTATGATAAATATTGAAAATTAACTTAAAAAGATATACAGGCTATTGGTATAATTTCGCATTTTCATAATGATTTTCTAATAATTTATTATATAATATTTAGAATTAAAATTTGACACCCATAACTTCTTCATATTGTCTTCCATCTACTACATATTTTACGTGAAGGAAAATTCATATCTCTGAAACAAAGTACTAAATTTCTAATTGGAAAAGAAATTCGATTAAATTCAATAGATATAATATAGGAGAAATGTTGGTGGTACTAATGGCGTCATTATGGTATCTCTACTGGTCTAAATCGGTTACCGATAGAGAGTCGTAGCGAAGGAAAGATTCAGATTAAAAGTACGAGATATAGACACAATGGCCACAGAATGGAAGTGGGTACTGAGAAACTTCACCGATAATTGAGACAGCCAGATTTCGAAAAGTTTTGAGTGACAACCCTGTCGGCCTGGAGAGGGCGACGGCGTGACGGGAGAAACTTGTTCGAAACTCGTACCGCTACGAGGATCTGTATGGTTCAAGTAAAGATGAGTTCCGGGACAACTTTAACCTTCCACAACCCTTCCATTTGTGTTTCATTCTCCATATCCCTGGACTTCCATTCTACTTTACATTTCATGCAAACTGGAATAGAAGAATTACACGAAATATTTTCGGTGGAATTCCTGAAATTTATCGAAGACGACCAAACAATCCCGAGTCTACAAATAAGTCCTGTTTCGATTCTTTTTTTTCTCCTCGGCAGTACGAGAACAAGATTTTATAAGTTCTTTTTTAGTCCGAAATACACAACAAATAGGGTTAGATCCAGGCCAAACAAGGGAGGTTATACTCATCAGGAGTCATTTTTCGAACCACCAGACCTAGATCAGTAGGAGAAGAACGAATTCTGACCCAGGAGGACCGAAGCAGTACTTATTCTTTTGACGCAGGCGAGCAGGGTCGTATACATGACCTCGACATATGACATACATATAAGCCGATATCCAAACATACAAGTTGCACTCACCAGTGAGAAATCAGACTAACACGTGATTAGTTTGACAAAACTGTAAAAGCTCTTTTAAAATAAATTATTACACACTGCGGAGACCCAAAATTTAAATGTTACTAGCGGGACAGTAAGTATAATACTTTGATCAGACCTAATGTATTCACACCAGTGTGCAATTCTAAGGTTAATTCTCGATAAACTATAAAAGTTCATTTACTGCAGCAGATTGTAATAACAGGTTGTAGATTGTAATAGCCGTGAGAATAATAGCTGAGCTTATTGGTTCCGAAATATCTATCAATAATATATCAGAGGGGGCAAAATTTACTATTGTGGAATTGAACTGCAGTGCCACGACAACTGCGGAAAATGCGAAAACTACCCAATGTGGCACACAGAACTTCCATCCTACGAGACAAAACCGGCGACACGTAGAATAAAACAAATGCCATATTATACTGTCCAATGTGTAGCAGGTTCTCTACGATATATTTTCCAACCCCTATCAAACTCACTCTTGCAATACACTGATTGTAACACAAATTATGGTCAATAACTATGCTAATTCTACCGCTCACGATGTACAACTTATGCTTATTTATCTATTATGACTAAAAATAATTAAGCAGGAACAGTTAATTAATTATTCCATATGAAATCTTGACAGGGTGAAATTGAGGAAAATATTTTTATGTTGTTTTTCGTCATTAAGAAAAATTAAGGAGATATTAATTTGCAAAATCACTTTATTATCATTCAATAGAAATACTAGCGTTTAATATATAAAACTAAGTTTACCTATAGAAAACGCCCAAGTTTAAAAATAAGTAATGCTTCAGTCCTCATGGGTTTGATTAAATTCTCCTCACACTGATCTGGGTGTGATAATTTGATAAATAAGTCCTGATGAGTCAGATTTCATTCTTTTGGTCAGGATCTAGGCCTATTTGTTGCGTATTCCGGACTGAAGCAGATATAATAATCCTTTTCTCGTACTGCCAAAACGAACGAAAAAGAATCGAAGTAGGACTTCTTTTTTTACTCGGGTCGAGATTAATTCACGACTTAGGTGATCATTGGTGCGTATTTTGATTCCTCTCAGATCGTTTGTTCATACATACAAACAGATCTGTTCGAACCCTATTTCCTGCAAGTCTCGATTGCTGAACAGACAACAGCAGACGGTGACTGTTTTTCTATCATTCATGGTCGTTCTGCGTTGATCCGAGTTTGTCTGCAGTTATTCGGACTGCAACTATAGAGATTTGACTGTAGATTTTTACTGCAAATGGCGGAATAGTGTATAGGACTAACACGTGTCTACAGCAACAATCAAATATCTCTTTAGATTGCAATGGTAGATAGATCATCGTTCACGTTCACGTGCCCATAAGGTTTCGTAGTTATCAACTATTGTTGCCTCACGTAAAAATAAGAGTTAGCACTTTTCAGAGTGACATTTTCATTAGCACCAAGAAAGATTTCAGGCAATCAGCATGAAATTACGGCTTCACGAATGTTAGCAATTTCAGCCACAACACTTTATATTAAATTTGACTCTTTTCGAAAATGTTTAACTAATCAACAAGCTTGATTGTAAATATTACATGTAGACATTTTTCTCCCATAAACCTCTATGTATAGATTTTTAAAGAAATTCATAGTACTTCACGTAAATAGGGTAGGTTTAGAGAATTTGTTGCAAATGTTCGTCGATTGAGAAATCCTTACCTCCGCGCGATCTCAATTTAAGAATCCTTTTAAGTCCATTAGTTTCTTTAACTCATTTAGTGAGTTCTTCAGTGAAAAGGAGGTCACTGCTATGTTACTGTCAAAATTATAGGAAAGGATTAAAACGGAAAGCATCAGATAAAAACGCAGATTACTCACTAATTCGATTTTAGATTTTACAGCTTTCTTTTTGAAATCGATTCATTCTTTGATTGTGGATACCTCTCCTGTTACCCATTTAGAGAAGCAGATCATTCTAGTGATCATTTATTCGCCAACTTTTAGAGGAAGTAGCTGAGGCGTCCCTCATTTATGTTTAAAAAAGTTTACAATGTCAATATACCAGTACGGATAGAAATTTAAATTAAATAGTAACAAAATGTTTGAAACATTACAAAATAATTGTAACACACATGTAAGCATCGGTATATTAAACATAGGAATTTCTTTGTTGTTTATATAATTGAAATTCACTTTCGTTTGCCAGATTTTTTATAATTGGTCAGTTCGATATAAACAATATAATTTGTATGTATAACACATCTTTGGCAATAGAAATTCGCAGAATGTCATGTTGATCAGTAGTTTCTCGAAAAGTTTTGTTATGTAATTTACAACCTCTCTTAATAGGCTTCCTCGCGTGAAATACACTTGCTGATAAGCCAAAACTAAGCATCGAATCAACCCTGGCACGTTTTTTTGTGGGAGCGTGACACACTTTAGATCACGCTGCCAAAAGGTCGCTGTCGCTGGTAAAGCGCCAACCTTTCAGCTGTGTCTTCAACTCAGAGAACAATCCAAAGTCACAAGGAGCAAGATCTGGATTGTCGTAGTGCAGGAACCACTTGTCGAGGTAGGATCGTGGTCGTGAGATTTTAAGTCCCTAGATCACTTGTGCCAAATACACTTGGTATATCAATAAGGGGGGACTGTAAGGGAAAGTGTATGCTGAAACAGCACACATTTGCCGTGTCATTCGTTGTACTATGTTGATGTTTTCATTTAACCCTTTCTACAATACCACATTTTCCGAAGAGGACAACAATCACTCTTCCTAACGGTTCGAAGTTTTTGGACCTGTAGTGGAGTATCTTCTTCAAAAGGCCAAAGCTTGCTCTGTGACTTTGTTTGCGCGTTATAAAAATGCGACCAAGTTTCATTACACTTTGTGATATTGTTTATGACCTTAGACGTTTTTAAAATGTTTCAACATTTTTTTGCGTCACTTTACCTTCTCCTGCTTTTACTCCTCAGTCAGTGAGTGAAACAACCAAAACATACAAACTTTTCTTACTGTTAGATGGTTGTGCAGAATATCGTGAACAAACGATGCATTAACAATGCGTAATAATTTCATATAGTTTTTTATTTAAATAAGCAAGTTAGCTCTGCGCACTCGTTTTCTCCTAATTTGAAAATAACAAATACTATCATACAAACATACAAATTATAAATTAATTAAAATTTGCGAAAAAAATATTAACACAATATAAAAAGTTATTAGTACCGAAGATGTCATTTAACGACATTAAAACCTTTTTCGCTTAATTACTTTTTCTGCACAAGTAATTTTCATTCTTAATTACACTTTGATAATTTCTCAAGCGATAATGTCTATATTCTCGATCGGTGTAACATTATTATATATTTTTAATGTCCTCTAATTCAAAACATTTCCCAGTAAACGATTTCTACAAGTGAATGGGACTGTAGATGGGAGTGGCGATTCTGCTTTGTCCTACATGCGGTCTCGTGTGTAACGTCACACGAGATCACACTGAAGTCGGAGTGATGTCGGTCCATGCCGACCAGGGGTAGCTTGGAGTTCTTTTTTGTTTTATTGCTCGCGTCTGACGGCGGTCGCTTGATTGCGCTCCATTGCTCGCTTGCTTTCCCCGGTTAGGGTGTACGGCCCGTATAGAGACGACGGAGGCCAATGTCGTATCCATAGGATAGGACGGCACGTAACTTCAGATTCTCCAGAAATACTCTGACTTCCAACGTCTATCCAAAAGATGAAAAAAAAACTAGAGCTATTCCGCAAACGGAATTCTAGAGAACCTACAGAGAAATGTTTAACGAGAAAAAATTTTATCTCGACTTCAACATTAAAATTATTTATGTCTTATCGGATTGTATAAGTTTTATGCGCAATAAATTTGCAAGTACTCTTTGAACAAATTGAACTGTTCCTGCTACTTTTTGGCCCAAGTAAAAATGGCCTGCTCCTTATTGAAATTCTTATATGAGTATTGGAAAACAAAACCCTTTTCTGTATACAGGCTACTAGGAAGTAAATGGGGAATGTGTGAGAGACTCAATATTCTTATTTATACGGGAATATGGAAGGCAGCCTGCCAGAATGCAATGAAGCTGATAATATTGAGTGTGTAATTCACCTTTACGAGCCGCCACTCGTGCAGTTTTCATTTTTCCGACTTCTATTCATTTCTACCGTTCCCCGCCCTGCTTCCCTCATACACTCTTTATCCATATTTTTCTACCGTTCCATTTTCTTCCTTTTTACACTTTTCCTACCCCTATCACTCATAATGTTTTCCCCCTGCTCTGTACACTCTGCCACTAAACTCACTGATTTATCGATAGCTCTTCAGTTAAACTCGAACAATCATCGTACCGGCTTTTCATGACGAGTATGAGTTATCAATAAATTTTGATTTTACACTTATCTGCAATTCGTATGATTAACCCTTTAGCAGTTGCATCAGCTTTTGTAAAACTATTACCCACATGGGAACAGTATAGACCTCATTTTGTGAATACAATATATTAATGACCAATGGAAAAATATTACTCTACATGGAGACATATTATTATTTATATATCTCGCTAGAAGAATTAATTAGTATTACCGCTGAAATTCATTGCCGATTAATAAATATATAATACTTAAAAAAAATTATTACAGTGATGGCGCGAACAATGAAAGGCTCCCATGCGAATTCGGATGGTTAAATGCTGTACACCAAAGCATATACTTTGATCAAAGAATACGTGATTAAACTATGACGTGGTAATAATCTGTAAAAGAAAATTAAAAGGAACTAAGAAAAACAGCTACATACTGTGTGTACGCTTCCCGGCGCAGTCAACAAATATCTCGGTCTCTTCCAACGTGCTGAAATCTGAAAAACCTAGTGTCGGACACCAGATGCGACTTTCCCACACCACCGTACTTTACCACGGCCGATTTTCAAAATCTCCTGCCTACTAAGTGTCAGCTAGCTACAAATGATAGAGAGGAACGTGGGGGTGAGGAGAAAGAGTTCCATTGTCGTCGAATATGGACTCGCAAAATAATTACACATTATTTAGTGTACCGTCTCATTTATTACAATCCAATGAAAGTAAGTCTTACCATACAAATCCCAAGGCGTGCAGCGTACTCTTCAACAGCGGTCCGCAGTCATTTTAGGTCGCGACAACTAAACTTCCTATGACTTATTCCTACTTTGGTGTTACTAACTGAACTCGTGAATCCGCTGGCTGCGCGATTTGTGGTTCTAACAAATATAATTGGAGAGGAAGCTCTTTCTCAGGGAGTAACATATCTCAATAGTACATCTAGCACATTATAATTATAAGCAATTCCAAATCAAACTAATCAGTTAAGAATTCGCAAGAATTAAAAGAACATACTTACGATACTGACATTCCTTCTGTATATTAGATATAGAATATTAAATTTTCTTGTATCCTTTAATACCAATTTAACAAACTTAATTGTTTTTAGTTATGAGACTTTCGCGGCTATTGTTCATATGGATTCAATTGGTTTGCCGGGTTGGAGTTGTGTCTGAAAACTTCAACTTTCTGACGGTTCACAAACATTGCAGCTTCCTTCATCGTGGCTTGGAAGGCACTCCGATATACTAGTCTGCCTCGACATAGGCTGTCCCTCATATGGGACATTATAATGTTCGTGCGTGACATAGTTGGCCGTTCAGGCGTTACATCAATTTTTGTTGACCAACCGAAATTAAAATTGTTTCTGTTATCATGTAATACTGTGTTATCGTAAAAGCAGTACAAATATTTTTTTATTTATTGTATGTTGACTCTTTTCTAGTAAAAAAGTCGAACTCTGGAATATTATGATATTGCGTAATTCTACATATAGGATATTAGAGAAATAAAAACAAGAAATCAAATATAATTTATCCATGCATAAAGCGTATGAAAGTATCAATAGCTCGAAGGCGAAAATTAGGAAAACATTGCTATTTGAATTCTGTTACAATGTGGAAGGTATTTACTCTGTGTAGCAAACCAAGTGGCGCCACGCTCGGTGAAATATTGAATTTCTTGCTAGATTCTTTACATGGGCTTGTATAGGGCTATAAACTTTACGACATTTTTTAAGTGTAAGGATCTTAATGCCGATAATAAGTTATTCTTCATATGGTAAGCACAACCGTAACTGCTATAATAGAAAACAATTAATTGGTTTACAGAAAAGTTATAATACGCTTTTACTCACTTTTACAATTGATTTTAAATTATTGGGTTGGCATGAGAGTAATTAGACACTCTAGAAAACTCGACACATGTTCTTTTTGCAACGCTGTACAGAAAGTATACAGTTTGTGCACCAAAAAACAAGCACAAAATGGTCCATTCTTGATGAGTT
>JARQTD010000860.1:54393-69426 GCA_030142515.1 Cephus sareptanus | reverse complement strand
GTTTGCCACCCTCGCTTCACCCTCGTCTCACTCGTCAGGAATCATCAACTTTCCGCACTTGTATCATAATGTACTATTTTTAAATTAATTGTTTTTAACCATATTCTAATATGTTATAGAACATTCTAGATACTTCCGCTCTGTGGGTATATATAAAATAGAATATGGTCGAAAACAATTAATTTAAAAAAGGACATGGTTTAGAGTTTTCTAGAGTGTGTCATTACTTTCATGCCAACCCAATAGTTACCGATCAACATTCACGTTCGTGATCAGTGCGCCACATTAGAAAACAAGGGTAATTCACGTGATAAAACTTTTCAATCTTATTTTACTTCAAACTTGATTTTTACTTTAAATTTCATCAAGTTTAACAGTTTTTTTTACGTAAATGAAGGTGAAAAGGATAAAGTTCTCAGTGAGGTCCATGGCGTTGGCGCAGCTCGACGCGAAACGAGACTTCTAGAAAAGCAAATCACAAGTTCAGATCAAAGCAGCAACCACAGTGTTTACAGCAGTGGAAAAACGCAAGGAAATTATCGCAAGTCCAGTTCAGATTTTACTCACGAACCAAGATCTCTGAAACATGTAGTAGTAGACGCAGAATGCTGGATTCAACCAGAATGTGGAAAACCCAGCACATTCTGCAAAAAGCAAGCAGTAGACTTCACTTTTTGGAAAGGACACAGTTCTAGTGAAAATGCAAGCGATAATTAATGTCGACAGGAATAGACTTACGTGTTTTGCAAGTCCTACTACAGATATAAACATCACAAATTTATATGAGACATTAATGATTATTATTACTGATATACCAAATATGTGACAAATAATTTAATTACTTTGGAATTTTTGTAGAAATTCAAAAGTCAACAAAATAATAATAATAAAGAACAATTGCGCAATTTGACGAAATATTAAAATAATACGAGCAGAAACTATTGTTTCCCAGAATTCGCACTAACTAAATATTGGGGCAAACAGGTTTCCTGAGTCAAATAATAAGTCCTATTTCGATTCTATTTGGTTCATAGAAATAGATCTAGATTGAAATCAGACTCGTCAGAACTCATTTATCGGACGACCAGGCCTAGATTAGTCTGAGGAGAATGAAATCAAACCCATTAAGATCAGAGCAGTAATTATTTTTGACTCGAGAATGCTTATTTTTAGAGTCGGATCGGGAAGAATTGAAAAAGTGTGGAAATTACGTGTCATCAAAATTTCGATTTCTGTAATAATCAGAATTTTCAAAAACTCCAATAAAATTCATTCACCATATGCATAATTTGGCATGTATAAGTTGTGACAGTAAGTTTTAAATGTGAGTAAATAGCAGAAAACTCGATTTACAAACACAGCAAAGTAGAAACGATAAAATAGATAAAAGATTAACGATTCAATTTTTGCTCGTTTTTTTAGTAATAAGATGTTTAGAATTATCAATTGATCTCTTACATAACATAAATGCAGATATAATAAACGTAATATTCGATAGTAGGAAATTGTGATAATTATTAGTTGCTTGAGCTGCCAGCCGAAAGAACTTAAAAGAAGTATACCAACGAGTAAGATCGTCCGGCTAAAAGTATTTTTAATGGGAAATGTACTTGACTATTATAAATACATCGAATTAGCACACAGGGTGTACGCAATTTTGTATCCCTGATAATACTCATTCCATAAACAAGTTATACAATGTTACTAGCTTTAAGAAGTTTACGAGTGAGACTATCATTATATTATTGAAAAACAAGAGTGTCTAATACTAAAAATTTCGACGAAATATGTTGATCTTTTACTAAATAGGATTACTGCACACGTAAATGAACATGTCTACAAAAAATATGCATTGCCGTCCGAAAGTGTCCGGACAAGGCCTATAACTGCACTCAACCCCTTTTGCGTGCATTCTTCTCCGGCAGCATTGAACTAAATTGTATTTAAGATTTGTCTGTAGAAAAACATATACCCTGCCCCTCTGCACAATGTACAACCCAAAGCATATCTGAAACGTTTATGCATTTTACTTCAATTTTTGCCACTATACCCTTGTCCGGAAACTTTCCGATGGCAGTGTATATACGATGATTGGAATGTGGAAATTCGTTTGCTGGTGTGATTTTTTTAACGTTTACTTAGTTTCGAGTAAGAATTTTTGGATGGGGGCAAAATCAACGTAAAATCACATTTTGTATATGTATCTCATGCGTGACGAGTGAGACTTTCACGCAACTCCGTTCATCTAAATTTAATTTTAAAAATATTATAATATAATATTAACTGTAAGACCTATCTATTTTTTTAGGATTTTAGTGTAGAAAATTTCTCTTCCTTGAACGAATATTTATTTATTGCTTTTATGCCCGCAAGATAATTTAAGCATCAGAATAAATTTTGAAAATGGGACCTTTTGTAGATATACTATCCCTACGATGAGCTGACTGGAATTTGTGAAGACATTCAAGAGACTTGCTCGTAAGTAACTAAGGGTTAGAATTCACTGGCCTACTTTCATGGGAGTAATTTCAGGGGCGCGTGCTGCTCTTTCCTACGGCATGAGATGGCTGCTGGGAATTAACACGATATGGAATAAATTAAGGGATGTCGTGTATACATTATGCAGAGTATAGGGCATAGTATACACAGTGTTAGAACGTATCGCAGAGGCGTATTTGAACTGCTAATTTTGTCACGCACCTGATTTAAAATTCAGAATTAGGGGTGCATTTTTGAGCATGCTATGATGGGGTTTTAGCTCTCTTCATGGATTGACTTTGTATTTCAGGAATGAATTGTCTGTTCATAAATATTATAATATATCGCTATCTGATTTTTATTAAGAAAAATAATATTACACAGTTGCATACAAAAGGCTCTGGCCATTTCACCCATTAATATCCAAGCAAAAAGGAGCAGCCTGAAGATTTCGGGGGATGGCGGACTTTTTGTTAAAATATGATAAAATATGATGCGAAAATTTTTTTACGGAAAAGGGGGGGGGGGCAAATAAGTAACGAAACTTTATTTAAAAAAGAAATAGTCCATGCTATTCGGTTCTACATAAAAAATTACTAAAGATACATATATAGCATTATTAGTTCGTAGTTAAAATGATGAGAAATGAATTATTTCAACAAAAAAAAGAACAGGTGTAGGCGACCACCGGTGGAGCGCAGGGCAGGTCAAAGTAACAAAAGTATAGCACACTTGATCAGAGAAATGATTATTCAATAATTAATAAAAAAAAAATATATAACGAAGTGGGATATCAACCGTTTTTGTAGCCAAAACAATTGTATAGTAGAAGAATTTGTGCATTTTGTTCTCCGTCCTTATATTTCACTATTATTAGGGGTAACGATAAATAATATCGAGATTATCTATTTTCAACACCACTCTTTTTATTTTCAGTTATACCTAATTAATGTATGTACATAATATATGAAATCCTACACGTGATTAATATCTAGTTGCGATAACGCAAAAGAAAATCCTTCTGGACGGCGTCGTCAGTTTTCCACCAAAAACTCCCATTTTTCATCGCTATGGTTAAGGGTAAATTGGGGGCTCGATGAAAACTGTGATGAAAATTTCGGCGAGCAAATTATTATTCGCCTTTATGAGGGTCGTCGTACTAGACAGGGCGTGGATGTTATTTGAGCGTCGAACGTAAAGGGGTAGGAAGGAGACATGAGTAACATTTCAACATTTTACGAGGTTCATCGTCCCAATTGTTCTTGTGCGTATAAATAGCACAAACTCATTCTTATTATCTATCCTCGGACAAACTTTCATCGAGCTATGGAACTCTCGAAATTAGTCTAGCATGCTTTATAATTTTTATGGTCACTTCGACCACTTATTTTTTCAAAAGCTATAAACGCGTAAAGTATGCATACTCCTATCTAAGCTTATGTAATATTCGAGAACCCCATCTCATGCGTAGTCATGAATGTAATTCCAAAATAACACATGCATGTGTATACTCCGAAAAGATTACAACACAACCGCAATTCAATTACATTAAATTTTGATTATCTCTACTGGTTTAATTTATAATTGCATGTAGGAGTTTTGCCGATTGAAGTAAGTTTTATTTCTTAAATCATAGAGTAGTTTTGAATCGAAGGGTAAGATGAGGAATATTTGAACATTATTATTGTAACACGTCAGTCTCATGTTTAACACATAATTCACTGTGTTTCAATTTCCTCAACATATGATAGTTCTCGACCCAAGTGTTTGGCATTGTAGTTCCGAATGTTTACGTATTCTATAACAGTGTCACTGTAGGTCTCCAATGGCAGTTTCGCTGTCCAATTCGCAATACTCCATAAGGTATATTATGCTACGACCAACTCTATCGGCAAGCAAAGTTGTCCGTTGAAAAACAACATAACAAACTAAGGATTGAAATAGGAATACCTAGTCAGTGACCAGTATTTCGAAAATTGTAGAAAAATGCAGACGAGCAATTTTTTTCGTAGAATTAACTAGTTGGAAATGACTAATACAAAATGATAGACTTCGGAAAATATTTACAGATTTATATTTAGATACATGAAAACTTGAAGACAAACACTAAACATAATTTCTCTATTAGGAGAATATCGTCAACACTTCATATACCAATACGATTAAAAACCTATTATATAAAATACTAAAGATATAAGTATATTTGTAAAGAAAAAACCATTTGTCTTATTTTGAACTATTATAGTGTTAAATATAGTTATAGTTTGAGATTTTAGGCTTTCGCGGCCAATATTGTCATGAGTACTCATGGTTATAGTTCTTATGGTATACAACTGAGATATCTAACTTAATTCTAGAATCAAGAAAACAAATTACGAAACCATAGGATGCCGTTGCAGAAATAGCTGGAAATGGATGTACACCCTTAACCCTTTAATCTTATCCATATTTCAGTACTCACCTGAAAAATCAACTTCTGGGGCATCTCACATTCCTGAGTAGAGGTTGAGGGTTAAGTACAAAATAGCGTCAAAATACGCTTTTGTTTAGATGTTTTAATCTTTGACCTCATATTGAAAGGATGAGATTATTTAGATAAATAGGTATTAGGGTCATTTTTCTTTGCGGTTATTTCTTGCGTACATGACAAGGCGGAACCCTGTCCGCACATTTTAATCCTATAAGCACGGGCACCGATAACCTAACCTCAAGCAGTCGATTGATATAGTTTGTGTTTAACTTCAATAAGGACTAAGGAATAACCTAACCTAACGCTTTCCTAGTTTACATTAAGTTTTCTTGTTTTCGGCAGTATAATATTGTTGAATTTTAAATAATAATTTACACTGTACAACATTTTTGACAAAGCTTTCCATGATTAAACTTCAATGCTGGAGATATAGAATATCGCTCAATTGAAATAATCCACATTTGTCCAGTTATGCCACGGATTTTTGGATATATGGAAAAAGCTTTTAATAAGAGACGTCCACTAAATTTTTGGGTCGATCTGACTGGCAAATTTCAAATCTTTTCTTTAACGTATGAATTAAAATATAAGATATCCATATTGTAGATTTTATACTTTAATCAAGAGTCTCTCCATGAATCTTCTCATTAGAAGTAGGATTATGAATTTTCGAATTTACTGGCACATAAGGCATATACATATGTATATGGCCCACCAGACACGAAAGGGTTAAATATTGATTGGATTGCTGTAATAATTTATAATAGTAAAGGTGCTACTTACTTACATACTTACTGACTTTGACAAGTCCCTGAAGATCACAATGAAATTTTTATTAGTGTTTCCGGAGGCTTGGAGACACTAATTATGACATGAACCGACTTTGTTCATTTTTATGTGATTCGATTCAAAATGATCGAAAACATCTATCCCTACACGATATGCTTGAATCACGTCATTATTAAAATATATGAACCCTCTGTCAAGACTAACGACCATTTGAAAATTGCAATGTTAAAGTGATTTGGATGTACCGGTATCGAAATTACATTTAGTATCAAATACTTTTCTTGGCGTTATTTTTTAGGATTTCGTCAACTCATATTCTTCTCAGACAAAATAACAAGACAAAACAAAATAGTAATAAACGTCAACAAAAAACTTGGAATATTGCATCTACTCCATTACATACTGTAAATATAAAATATTCTGCAATTCCCTGTTGACATTAAAATATAGAATTGTAATCCCTTATAAAAATTATAGAAACAGTATCAGGAAGCGAGGTTTTTACAGAAGGTGGAAGCTTAAAATCCGTAAAGAGATACATCATAGAGCGAAAAGCGCTAGCAAGAAAACTTTTAGAAATGATTTACTAACTAAATGTTTATTGAGGGGATAAAGACCTATAGATATAGAAAAAGTATATAGTTATATTAAGTAGGTCGAGTGATTTTTTATCTCTCCGAGGATGTATGTACAGTTGGTCCACTAGTTTAATGTATTTTCCTGACATTTTGCAAAAATGCAATCCTTAGCACATCACACGTGACTTTCAATAACATGCTGGGAATATATGCTAAAGGAGAAAAATAATATGTGTAGTCGCTCCACCAGTTTGATATAGTTTTTTAACAGTTCGAAAAGAATAAAATCTCTAAGCAATGGACACGTGGCTCTCCATAGAATTTTCATACAAAGTATGCACGTGCATGGTTTTGCAATGAATTATAATATTTTGTTTTTCTATTTCAGCACATATTTCCAGAATTTTATAGAGACCCACGTATTATTTGTTCAGGATTGCATTGTTTGCGATCTGTCAAAAAATATTGAACTCGTGGACAGACTTTATTTCAGTGTTATACAATGAACTTCTCTATTGTGCAACAAATATTTGATGTTGATCTATGTGCGATTTGCTAAGAATTGTATTATTTGAATTGTTTAAACGGAGTATAGATCACAGATGACGTGCATAAGGAAATAAATTTGTCCAAAATTTCCGAAAGTTGATGTGAAAATTACGTTTTCTCGCTTGTGACGTTATAATTCAAGATGGCTGGTCTTGATCCGGAGGATCCTTAATTAATTTATATTTTATATACGATTCATATGCGGTACACGTGTGGATAAAATCGTGCATGAACTGTATAGTTACAATATATCTTTTTTTCACCTAGGGATATTAAGTGTTGCGTGCTGGGACGTTCAACTGCGAATCGATTGAAAAATACTGTCACCATATCAGTGAATTGACAAGCCGAGCTCAGGGATTACTTCACGGTATGGCGCACCTCGAAAATCTCTTTTCCGTAGTCGCAATGCGAAAACTGTATTTCACAGCGAAAAAAAGGCCGAACAAAGCTGACTGCACGTTGGAAACGTTGTCGCGGTGATTGAGAGGGTGAGCGAACAAGGTATAAAAATAGGAAAGGATGGATTTCACATGTGGGTATCTATGTATGATTGCTCACGTAGTGGATGTATATATGTATATGGATGTCCCGCAACAGGACGCACCTTGTCCTTGTGGAAAGAAATTCATTTTTGAAAAGCAACCGTCCCCTTCGTCTCCTTTACGTCCTAATAAAATATCCTGTCCACTTTTCACTGAATATCATCCGGGATTTGACATATTCAACACGATGGAATTCCCCTTAAATGCTATCTGAATTTGGGTAGAACCACTTCATTCTGACACCTGGGCCTACTTTCCTGGGACGTTCTTTCAAACTTTTTCTTAAGAATTTGTATCATCAAAAACGTGACTACATTCTAATTTCTCGCATTACTGCGATACTTTTATTGTTTATATCTATCGAATCCCATTGTTGATTTCTACAACTTTGACGTAGTTTTTCAACTTTGTTTATATACCATCCCGATATTAAATCTGCATCGCAAGCAATGAGTTTACAGGAAAGAATAAATGCGCTTTTCCCATTTCTAATTTTAGCTATATATTTCTTACGTGAGTTTGCCTGTTTTCGATTTGTGCTCATGTTCTGGAACGAGACTTTCGTTTAATCCCAAAGCTCAGTTTTTCCCTCGACGCGTACGGAGTAATACAGTGCAATGAGATTATTTTTTTCACATGCATTATTGAAGAAATTGAAAAGCAGAAAATTGCTTTATTCAAAAAGAGCCTTTCAAACTTTTTACTCATGGGTGCAGGACCTCTTACCATTTCATCCTCAAGATCTCCTTCGGGCAATGTCTCAGATCCTATAGCCGGACGATTTCCCCATCGGGTCTACGTAGACACTGGTTGGTACATACAAACCCCAGGAAAGCTCACGACATAGAGCATACGTGTATGTTTCTGCTCTTTACTGTCTCAGGCAGAGCTCTCCGTGCTCCCTGCTTTGCTGCTGCTTCTACTGCTTCCACTCCTTTTGCAGCTTCTACTGCTGCCGGGTGCCTTTAGGCACAGACGGCTTGTTCCACGACAGTTTAGGATTCGCATTACTCAAGCTTTATGCCTCCATGACCAACGTACATGCTATATACGAGCCTTTGTTTCATGATGGAAGCACGGCTTTAATGCTCCATACGCTTCACTGCGACTTTTTCGAAGGCTCCTTTCCTATTTTACCTAGAAAGGCTATGTAGCCTGGTAGAAATTTTCTTTCATAAATACGTGGTCTGTCTAGACTCAAACTAGGCCCGTATAGATTAAGCTAGGTCTTCAATGGCTATAGGGCTAGACAATAGAATATTTTAAAAAGTCTAGTACACGGTTTTTCATGGACGATTTCCTGCTTAGATTATGCGAAATACTTTTACGTATTTTTAGTATAATTATTCAATGATGATAAACGTCATAGTATGAGTATAAAATAGCGATAACATTTTTCTAATAATTCTTGGTGCATGTATATGTTTAGTCTTATCCAAGAAAAGGAAGTATCTATCCTAAAGAAGTAAACGGATAGTCCAGTGACCATTTGCCTAGATAGCAGTATCCTAAAGATGCCCTGTACATCCCTTTCTTTGGCGATCCCACGTGCAACGTAAAGGTTACATAGGAGCATCGTGGAATTCGTTGTAACGGTTTTCATTAAAGCGACAGAAACGTCGGAACGTTCGCCATTCTTGGTATTAAGAGAGCGTCCGCCTCGTGCTTGGTAACGTAGCCGCCAACTACAAATTGCTTGGCTTCTTCCGGAGGAAACGTTGCTTCTGCTTTTCCAAGCTGACTCCCGACCTCCATTCCGGTAATGTACACCTTGTACTGTAATGCTTTCCGCCTTGCTAGAATCAACACTGCTCCTCTTTCTCCTTGATAATTCTACTGGATTATTGGTAGCCTTGTTCGATATGATGGGAAACCCCTAGAATGAGGATGAGTTCGAGATGAAGGAACGGTGGAGGAGCATATAAACCAATGAAATGAGAACAAAAGAAAATCTTATCTTTTTTCGTTCTAGAAGATCCCCTCCATCGCTTTTGGCACTTAGCTGAGTAAAGATTTGGCCTGTCTGTTTGTCAGTATAAGCAGAGGGTTCTAACAGGAGAACTGTGAGGTTGGTTCAACCTGCTTTTCGCGTTGCTAATTTCCTTTGTTTAAAGCTACTGCACTTACCACTTGCTATGTACATACTACATACTGTTTACATACTACATTTATGCCGTAATGATCTTGTTCTGCAGTTTAAAAAAAATTATCTTTAGCCTGGAGGGTTAAATCTCTCTCCCCCTCGTGCCCCTTGATCGGTGTTTGATGATTCTTTGTAAAAGCCCACACCCATTTTTTAAGTACTCTTCTCATTAATAAGTTTATTCTCGCTTCATTAATTACAATGGAAAAATTAATTAATTAGTTTTCTTTGACTTCGTTTGACTTCGTGTACTCTAGATGTAATTTAATTGATTGATTAGTGAAACGTAAAAGGACTGATGATTGGCTGAGTGCGATTTGTATTGGAAAATTGTAGGTGGAAAATCAATACAACTCTTATTAGTACTAATATGCATGAGTGAAATTAGGTAGTGATGATTTCATGATTGCCTAAGCGGTACTGATTAGAACTGTTAATGGCTCATACATAGATTTATTGTATATGGACCGCAATTCTGATAAAAATAAATCTATGCAATTGAATAAGTAACTACTTGTTCTTTGTGTAGAACTTTTTATGTTAAAAGGTTTGTCTCTGGTGAATTACGCTTTTACAAAATTATATATGCATGTAGTCGTAAAAAGCGTAAGTGGAAATTATTGCTGTACTCAAAGGAAGATCTTGTGGCATTCGTAATTCGTACGGTTCCCCGCGTAATAAAATCTCTTAGTAGTCATAAAAGTTAGTGCCAAATCAAAGTATAATCACGACTTTTCGCTTTTCTGCTTATTGCTATTATGTTACGATGTTACAATTAGGAGCGTTACGGTTTACTAAATCACCGGTATAAGCTCTAACAGTCGCCAAAACGACCATTGCTATATATTCCAAGAGTAATTAAGCAGTCTTCCATAATTAATCGCAAAGAGATGGCGAGTAAACGAACTCGTTATGATGCTTACGACCATTTTCTTTTTCATGCTCATGCTTTTCGCAGGAGACGTACAAAAATAAATGAACTCTATGAACTGGAATTGATACTGGTTATAGGCAACAAATGTCTTTCATAAAAAGTATCAATGCTTTCTAGTATATGTTCTTTGAGTCATTTTATTTCTTAGACGTCAATATGATACATTTATGAAGCACTGTAGAATTTAGTTTTATACTGAGAAGAATGGAATTCTACCTTCACTTTGAGATATGCCATTTAAAGTCCTTTGCGAATTTTGTTAAATCTGAGGACTCCCTGAAAACAGAATATTAATTAATACACAGCCGATAATTTTTTATAACAGTTTTTTAACATTGACCTCATCTCCCTTCCATTGAAATTCAATGAAATTTTTAATTCATGAAAAATATACAACATGAAGTACATCCATGCGTTCATAATGGTCAAATACAGATATAAACATGTAAACTGTCGAGAATTTTATCGCATTCTCTCATGGAAGTGGAACAAAAAAGATAGTAAACAACAGAAGGCGAATAAAATTTTATGGCGAATGCGGTTTTTCAACGAAAAATTGTTCGCGAACATAATAAAATTCATAATCAGTTAAAAAATAAAATGCGTTGTCCTGAAATAGATTTAATCTCCAAAGGCTGTTACTACATATTGCAATTCCCTTTGGAATGAATTTTGCCTACTTAAGTCTCTCTGGTTAATGTTTCGAGTCAATCTTTAGCGAAAGAGTATTCCGGGAGCCAGGATATGTTCACGGAAACGTTCGACTCGCAAGTAAGAAACCTTTACGAGAAAATCTATATATATATTTATATGTATGCATATACATATACTGTGACGTTATTCCACGTCACGAGTCTGGAATAAATTGACTGTCGTGTTTATCATGCGGGACGTATTGCCGTCCCTTAAGATCGCGTTACGTAAATCACCGGCCAAGAACTCCAGGGTCATAGTTATTGCAAATTTCGAACGTTAGTTTAATTTTTTTTGTAAAGCTATTTTATGCGTTACGAATTCGGCCACAACATCCAACATCTTCACGTCGCTGGAGAAGAATCACCACGAGGCTACAGCTGGGATAGTGCAGGACGATCCAAAATCAATTGACGCCTTCACCCCGCCACCGACGACGCCCGAATTGAGTAGGGGGTCGGCATCGAGGAAGGTATCGCCATGGACCGTTTCGTTCTTCTTGTTACGGCCGGTACCGATGTCCCGAAAAGGGAGCATCAACAGTACCGCAGAGGATGGGGAGCAGGAGCTAACCCGGCGTGAGATTTCGTGAGCTCCGCCTTCTAGCCATCCTGACCTGGTCCGGACGAAGATCACCACCAGAGCAACCTGGACTTCTTGAAGCTACGGCAGCGAGCTCATGACAGTTTTGAAGATCCCGGGTCAACCGATTCGACGTGACGTCATACCGAGCGAGCTCATGACAGTTTTGAAGATCCCGGGTCAACCGATTCGACGTGACGTCATACCGCCGTTTTAGACTGCGAACGGGATTTGCGTATTCAAGTTTTTACCGACCTCCGGTATATCTCATATCAGCGATCACTAATAGACTCCGGCAATTAATTATCGAGTTTGTCTCGTCCTACTCGTGAAGGGGTTTTGGTGATATATCGCGTTGACATTAATTTCCTAAAGTTTATATTTTGAGTCCAGTGGCATACTTCCATATTTACGCGTAGCAATACTAGTGAGTCATTCTTCCGCGACGACGATTGGCCGAAAAGGGCACTATTTTATAGTCTATGACCGTGCCGGTAGCGATCTCGCTAACGTGTCGCCATTCGTTTTTCGTTAGCCGTATGGGCCGGTCTCGCTGAAGTAGTTGTTTCGCATCTCGTATCGAAATGTAACGCTTAGGTAAGCACTTTTGTCCAAATGGCGAAATCTTTTCCATCTTGGCTCCCGTGCATTGGCACGTCTGGATCCGTTTCGTTTCATTCCTCCCGGTTTCGGCCTAGGAGATGTTCGCGTTTCGCCAGCCAGGAAAATATTCCGTGCCTTCCATTATTAATTTGTGTATGTTCGAAATGCGTTATTGAGTTTAGACTAATGCCTCGTTGACCCTGGAGAACTGTTGAACGAATCCGTGTTCCACGCGTCTCGTGAATTCACGTATTGTCCTTTCGTTAATTTAAGTTATATATTTTCTGTTTTCGCGTTCTCTCGAATCTTGTGCAACTTTTGTATTAATTATTTTTTCTGTTACGAATATTGTTAACGTGTCCCGTAGAGGACCTAGTATCGCGTGACTTTATATTTTGCGTTTACTTTGTTTCACGTGTCCCGAAGAGGACCTGTCTCGCGTGATATGTATTTGGTTTCTCAAAATTGTGAAATTATTGTTAATTTTATTTTATTTGAAATCCCAGAGTAAAAGGGCCAATGTGTTATCTTTTCTGTTACTGAATTTCATGGGTTCTCAATCTGATTTCTTTTCACTATCTTTTCCTCTATCTCTCCCTTATTTAACATCAGCGTCGACCCAGCCCTTCTACCATACCTTTCCGTTCCGTTCCTGCTAGTCGGACCTTTTTTCATTTTTTCCGGGGAGTTCCTTTACGTCTCGTGACGCAACGATGCGTCTGGCGCCCATCCGGCATTTCACTAAATCTAGTTTGTTTCGTATAGCGTAGTCCCAGGAAATTCGGAAAGAGTATCGAGTCAATTGTAAGCGAAAGATCGTGTCACGCCTTAGAATATCTTTGTATCTTTATTATTATCTCTTATCTTTTTCTTTCGTTACAATACATATATGAATGTATACGAATTTTATGGATGTTTAGCATGAATTTGGAGAACGACAAAAAATACTGTATCGAATGCGTCATATTTGAAGAATAAATAAAAATTATAGTTAGTATATAGTTTACTTTAACAAACCGTATCGATATTCATCCACTTAAAAAGTAATTCGAATAGCACGGCCTTCGCGACGAGTTTCGGAGGAACTCAGATCTTTTGTCAACTGCGAATGCAGTATGCGGCTCGCCACTTGTGTCAGCTATTTGCGTGGAGGGCAGAAAAGTATATGGTGTTTACGACGCGAATAAATATATAAAATCAAGCCTATCACACTACAGATTCAAGTGTCTAGTGAAGCTTGTTATTCCCTACCCTTTCTACGGTAATTACATTTTACACACAAGTGTATTGTTTTTACGTTGGAATACGAGGGAATAACAACACGCTTCTAATTGGAAGTGTATAAAAAGTGTCCCTATACAAAGAATTGGGAATAATAAACTTCGTTATACACTTGGATTTCGTAATTCTAATCACCGCTGACGGTCGTTGCGTGGCGCCATCGTGAAAATTACTTTTCAGACGTATAGTCGGTCTATGAGTTCAAAGTAATTTTTTTTTACATTTCGCAAGCAATGCAATCCTTAGCAAAGCACAAACGGTTTTCTATAGGATAACGTAAATATATGATAAATGAAATATATTTAATGCAAAACTATATCTATGTATACTTTGCAACAAATATTCGATACAGCCACATGTGTATCTTGCTAGAGATTTCATATTTTTCGATCTGTCAAAAAAAACACATCGAATTCGTGGGTTGACTATAGAAATAAAAAATATATACATTTTTTCGTATTAAACGTTACAATTCCACGAAGGAGGTTTATTAAAAGAATATGAAACAAGAAGCATTAGGGGACAGTAAGATTCCCGTTAGTTGCAGTCAAGCCGCTACGGTCGCTTGTAAACGAGCAAGAGTTTAATCCCGCCGGAAGAGGACTTCTCGTGCTTATGAGTTCGGTGTACTCTTCAAGGGGCGGAAAATAGCTGGCAAGCAAGAGATGGTAGGAGAAAGCTGTCAAAGTAAGGCAGTTCGTGGAAAACGGATCTTGTTCGGTATGTTGCACAGGGTTAAATTCAACGTTCCTTCGCGCGGCCATAAAGCCACCATCATAAAGCATCGTGCCTGACGAACAAAGTCCTCCCTTAATCGTTTGTTGTGTTGGCAGCTTTTGGGAAAAGTGCACTGTCGTCTTGTGCCATAGAAATACAAATAAATACATTATGTACTGCGTTTAGTACAGTGCATGCTCAACTGATTTTCTGAGTCGAGACAAAATACATTAAGAAAGCATACAAAATTATAGAGAATAGAAATAAGAGCGTGGGAATATGTAATGGTGAAATACTAAGTGTTCAAAAATTTACATGAATTTATGTGAAAAACTTTTTATTTTTATGCGCGATTATATATATGTATATATTTAAAAATGTTGATCATTTTGACCGACCGTGTTGCCCTTCTACTAATTTTTATGTTTATACTTTCTTCATTCGCTAACACGGTGCCATCCCTGTATACGACAGCTCTTCTGTTCAGAACGGATAATAAGTGACTTCCTTGAAATTTAATTTTTAATATCGTCCGAGATTGCATGAAATGGATCTTCTAGCCCATCTTCTACCACAAAATGCACCAGGTAGAAAATATCCCCCAAAAAACACTTACGTGTAAAAAACTACGCCAAGTACAGGATTGCTGTGTATTCCTCTAAAAAAAAGTA
>JARQTD010000860.1:40396-54293 GCA_030142515.1 Cephus sareptanus | reverse complement strand
AAAGAGTCTCGGCGAGCCGTGCCCCGTACGGCGGGTTGCCTGTACTTGGCGCGAGACTCGACCGAGTCTCTTGATAACCGGATAGATGCGACCTGGCAACCTCGTACATCAATATTATACAACATTTTCTTTTCAGATTTTATCACAATTACAGAAAATAAATCATTAACATCCAACGCAACGCCACTCCCTTCACCTTCTCGCGTACCAATACCCCGCCATCGTCCAGCTAGGAAACTGCCAAATGCCACAACGGTAACGTGCGTTACTTCCAGACTCTTTCCAACGTTCAGGAACCGCACCTACACAATAGTACTTTCCCAGAGAGAGAAGAGAGAGAGAGGGAGGGAGGAGAGAGGGGCGGGGAAAAGAGAGAGAAATAACGCTAAGCGGAAAGCCCAGAAATGACTTCGACCCAGGGCATTCCACTGTTGCATATGGAAATCGCGCTCCAAGATTCCCTAACAACTGCCTTTCTTCAGCCCCTTTAACTAACCTAACCTAACCTAACCTAACCAGATAAACCCGAGCACTACACCGGCCTAGCACAAATCTGCCCAATTAAAAACTATTAATCAAGGCACCGATTGCATCACCAATACAATGTACTAAACATTTCATAATTATACTAAGCCCGAGAGTACAAAACACCTAGTTATGCATTTATATTCTCTTGATACGAATACCCATCGATGAGATAATCATCAATCCAAGTCACCTACTGATTAACCTTCCTGCAAACAGTTCTCCTCCTCGAGTCTTGAGACAACAGTGCCACGCCAGTCAATTGTTTTGCGAATCAAATTACTTCTTAGCCATTGTGATCTAGCTTAGCATCTATAAGCATCACTAGCTAAGCATCTGTACGTTTTGTTAACCAGATTCACATAAGTTGATAAGCACACACGCTACTTTCCAAAATCATTAATCTTCGTGGAAGCATAGTCCTTCTATGAGTTCAATGTGTTTTCTTTTAACAGTTGGCAAACAATGCAATATTTAGCCAATCGCACGTGGCTCTGCATACAATTTTTGTTAAGAAGCATGCGCATACATGGTTTTAGACTGAAATCGATTTTATTTTTCTATGTTAGCATGTGTTTCCGTGATTTTATGGAAAGCCATGTGTAATTTACTAAGCATTGCAGTATTCGTGAACTTTAAAAAGAAACACATGAAACTCGTGAACCGATTATACGTTGTTATCTTACGTTTCTGTCGTATAATTCTCATTGTTATTTTATTGTGATTTCGTTATATTAAGCCAAAGTATATATGTATATTATTATATTATAGTAGTAGTAGTAGTAGTAGTAGAATAGTAATAATAATAATAATAATAGCAATATGTTGTAAATATTTTCTTCTGAAAATGTTATTTTTTTAAGTTTAAGTTCTCTACATCAAGTACATAGCCAAAATATATGTTGGAGGTAAACATTGTGTGGATTCTCTGACACTCCTATTTCGCTCAGTTGACGTCATCGGTTGTCTATTCATTAATTACTGAGGTAGAAAATTACCATCAGAGATGAATTGAGCTTGTAACGAAATTTGGCGCTGTAAGACTGCTGTTCAAAGCAGTTAAGATATTGCATACGAAGTTATCAACACTGCACCAGCAGAACGTATAACGTATAACAAAGTCAGATAAAGTTTTTAACATAGCAGTTAAATTGATGATGCAGTCAAAAATGGTACCATCATATATCCCGGTTTTACTACAAGCAGTTTAGTGGTCCCAGAATTTTAAATAGCAATAAATCATAGGAATAATCAGTATTAGCTGTCTTTTTGTCTTTAAAATGGAAAAATGGTAAAGATTTATAATTTACTAAATATTTTACTAATATTTACTAAATATTTATAACGATACATGGAGATAAATATATGATGTAGCAATAGATGAGATCTCGTCCTGCATGCACGGACACAAGAAAATGCTATAAATAATTAGTTCGATTTTTTTACTTCATAATAATGCTAATAGAGTTTTCTCATTTTTGAGAATTATAGGATGCAGTCCATATACTTGGGCTTGACGCAAACTTCATAGAAGGTTTTAGAGTTAAACGAATCATTGCTGAAATAGTTGTGCCATTTTTGCCAACTGGTGAAGTAAACTAAATCATTTATTTAATGTTGGATGAATGTAAATCTGTTTTTTCATCATGTAATACAATTAAGTAAACGAATATGAAATCAGCATTATAATTTTAACATCTATTTTGTAATTGATAAAATAGTGGTTACACTGGAAACCACTTAAGGAGATTGAAAAGGTTTGATGACCATCTTGAGTTTCTTATCTCAAAAAAGGGATGACATACCCAAAACTTTGACACGGGCTAGTTGCTCACGAAAAAAATTACATTGCACTTCTGTGCAACAGTGCGATAAATTTGAATAGGGAACGGTAAAGGTTTTGTCGGGTCTCCATGACAGATCCGTAGGCTATCATTTCCAAGATTTAGTTATATTTTACATATCTTATAAGAAATAATTAAAAATTTGGCTCTGCAGGGAAAGACATTTTATCGGATAAGGCTTCAATTTTTGGTAATAAATGAATTGATAGCACTTTCTGTGGAGAGATTTTTGGGTACGAAGTTTCCTCGCTTTCAGTCTCATCCGCGTGACAACTCACCTAACCAAATAGCATGTTCCATTCCCCCTTAACGAAATTCATCAGCAGTTCATTAAACAATTTCAACTTTCAGAACACTACACCATGATATTGTTCAACTGAAACACTTAGGATCTAAACTAGGTTTGGTTGGAGCTTGATACCTCTATTTTCTATATTAGATATATGTATTTTTATCCCATAATATACAATTGGTTATTTATGTTTTAAAATGAACATGACTATTTCATCAGAGCTCCAATATTTCTATCAAACTAAACATATTAGAGATGTATGGCAAAAGATGATATCATATGTAGGAGTGGGCCCCAAGCCTGGCTTGCCACGGGCCTGGCGATGACAGTCGAGTCGTGGGGTCACGTGACTGCAGCTGAGCGGCAGAGAGGGGGAACTACGGGCCAGTTGGGATTTAGACTCTCAACGAGGGTGTTTGTTTTGTATAATAAACATTCTTGTGATCACTAAAGTTGCAGTTTGTCATTTCACGCTCCCCTCGGAACAGATCCCTGCATTATATAAAATAAGTAAACGAAATAACTAATGGTTATATACAAGAATCTTAGAAAAAAATACGATAATTGTACCAGAATATCTTCGAGTCTCGATTATATAATTTACAAAAGTTTTAGGTTATAGAAATCCTTACGAACAAACATAATCGTACTGTTAACCGAATGAAACGTACACAGAAGATATAATGATAAATATCTTAATAAAGAAAAAAAGTTCTTATCATCAACGTCATTATACAGACTGCTTATAAACAGCCGCAAGCACAAAAAGTTACCTCATAGGGGATTCATAATGGCTATATATTCGCATAAGAAAGTGAAGCTGAAAGAAATTAAAACTTTGCCCCTTAGCGCATTGCCAAAGTGTCTCGTTACTTCTCCAGGCGGAACTGTTTAGCGTGACTTTTCTTTAAGGGGTTGAAAAAATGGCCGTAATATCGAAAATAACAAGTTGCAGACAGTTAAATGAGAAACTTCGATAATAATTCAACTTCTATTTCTTTGAAGAATCAGTAGTACAATCGCATCTGAAAACTGCCATTTAACATGCAAAGAATCTTCCTGCTCCACATTGATTGTTGTCTTCGTTTCAAAGGCGCTTCTTTCTAACCTTCCATTACCTATTCAAATCGCCATCTGCGCCTTCCTTACTTGCAATATTGCATTCCTTAGCCGCTTCGCTAAACACTATCGCGATCCATTAAATTATTACAATAACTCCATCATTCTGCATAGCAAGCAAGCATCACGTTATTCCCTTTTGCTAAAGATGCAATATAAAATGTATATGAAAAAAATTGCGTAATATACTAATTAAAAATGACAACACGTGAAGACAATACAATGCAGACTATGAAAATATAAATTTATTTACATTGTATAATTTTTAATGAACTTAAATGGACGTGTGCATATTAATGCAGAAGATACCTGGCAATGGATATTCTTCATATATATGAGTAGTATACAATCTATGTATAGTAAACTTCATTATTTGTTAGAATCTCATAATAATAGAATAATTTAATAATGATAATAGTTATATACGAATATCAATATAATGAAAATAATTCTTTACCGAAAAAAAGTCATGCTGTTACAAAATTATTTTATTGTACACGAAGAAATTCACACCTCTTACAAAACTTATCGTCCAAACAACGATAAAAGCTTACAAAATAAATAAGTATATTGACATGAAGTTAGACCATAACCACGATAAAATTCTCCTTTACCGTTAAATATCGAGGATATTTGTGTGTCCTTGTCTCCTCTGGACATTTCTTACTACTCACAGTCATTGATACACAGCTCTTTTTGGTAACGCAAATAAGCACATAAATTTTCTTAAAGTCAATACATTGATCCCCAAAGGCTATCAAAAGGTAGCGCGAACTTTTCAACGCCCATAAATTTTTCATGCTGATAGAATTTTGCAAATGCTTCATATTTTTGCGATAAGGGATCAGCATGGCCCATAGCCAATCGGCGATAGAGCAAGTCGTTTTTGTGCAAAGTGTGCAAAAGATGCACGTTCCCTGGGGAATCTCGAACTATGCGAATATAAGGTGGGGATTGAGTGAATGAGCAGCAAAGAGGTGAAGGGAGAAAATGATAAGGCATGAGACCGGAGAGAAGAATAACTTTGTATGGATTTCCGTTAGTTATCTTGATCGTGATGTCGTGGGCCGATATATCGTCTCATTGGGACTTTGGCAGGGTAACTTGCCATTCGAGATACCGGCTACTCAGCCATAAACCTCGAAACTTATATCGGCTTATTTATGGGCGAAGCCACTGCCTCCCTTAGGGTCTTGATTGTGAGACAATGTTATCGGGATTGCACTTCGTACTAGGACACCCTAGGGATTAACGGCTTCGTTAAATCACCCTTCTGAGGGAATAGTCACAGGACAAAAATCCACCGCAGTTCATCTGATATTTTGTGCAATCAGTCTACCGCAGTAAAATATCTACCCGTGAATTGGTGCAGCATCGTAACGAGAAACCATAAATATCAGGTCAAACACGTTTTCCGGGAAGCACGACTGTTTGAATTGATGATACTTTCTGTAAACTTCAACCCATGCGGTTAAGCAGTTCACTAAGAATTTTGCTCACTCAGAATCTTGAACTATAATACACATTACTGTGCAATTGCATAAGACAAGGAATAAAGTATCTGCAAGAATCGTTGATTATATTACAGGCATGGAGAATATCAAAATTCGTTAAAAAAAAAAGGAGAAAATAAAATGTATAAAACTCTTCGTTTGCTAGGGATGTACTCGAGAATCCTTGTTCTCGTAGATACTTTACTTATTGCAGTGAAATCTCGCACGTAATTTACGTAACTCCCAGATACAAGTATCCGGAGACTGTGGTTAACGATTTCAGACTAGAAAAGTCAGTATCAAGCTTTATCTTCTTCTCTGGCTACGTTTACATTACCCGTTTTGCTGCTATCTACACTTCCTTCCTCCGATTATTCTTTATTTTTCTCATTTTCTTTAATTCCCTCGTCTGCTTCATCTTCTTTCCTTGCTTTACTATCCCTATCACTATCGCTATCTATGCTCATTCCTTGAAGTAGACGTTATTTCCAGGGGCGCCATTTTAAATTGCGGGAGCTTTGCTCTTAGTCTAGGACTTTCTCTGGCGCGGTGCTTTCTCTGCTCTCTCCATCGCGAACAGCCTGTAAAACCATTCTGATACTCTGCAGCGATTAGCTTACTACCCCTTGGCATAGTGTTGTAGAAATCTCATCTTTGCTGGAGTTTCTCAGACCTGAAATAGAGATTTTGCAAACTCTTGTGAGCCATCGTCTTCTCTGGATTTTATTTTCTCCTTCACTTCCGTCATAATCCATTTCCATTTTCTACTATTGCGCTTATACTTACTCAAAGCAATATACGTTTCTTGGCGAGAGGGTGATGGATAACCCAAAAAAATTCAAAACTATCGTAACGTTTTATAAGCAAAAATCTCGACTCAGATTTGAAAAACTTTTATCTGAATAAAACTGTTTTTAAGTAAATGTTATTTCTGATAAAGCTAAAAATTGGTTTTACACATTTAAAATCCTCGGAAATAATTTAGCACATAAAAAGTTTAATTGTATAGAGTGCAAATTCTCTGAACTATTTAATGCTTGATGTATGACTTTTTTTTAAAACTAATTATGTCATGATACTAGTGTTCATAAAATCGTTTAGCTTCACCCGCAAAAGATCGGACTACCCATTGTCATTCGTGGTTCTAACCGTCAGAGTATTAGATTCAGTGTAATATTCGTAATGTGCTTTAGGTATGGATTCGTTACTACATACGCTAGGGAACAAGCTGTATCGGTTAACGGACAAAATTGAGCTGCATAAACTAGTCTTTTCCACATTTTAGTAACGCGTCTACTCGACATTTTCTGTCCCACAAAATTATTTTCTCCTTAACTTCACACATAGTCAGGTTTTGTAACTCAATATTAAAATCTCTATTCCGAATTTCTCATTTACTCAACCAAGCAAACACTGCAATTATTAATCATTTATTGAATCTTACTGATTTATTTATAACAATATATCGCAAATCTGAATTTCCTCGCGTATTAAACTTTTATTATCCATCCGTAAGCATTTCAGAGAATATCACTCCACGTTGAAATATCAAGGGGTGTTTCAACACCTTAAACCAGAAGCGAACCCACCATTGAATGTACCGCTCGGTATTTGCTCAAATTTTATTCACGTTACCTCTGATTGTTCTTTTTCTTTTGGTTACTTTTAAATTTCTATTATCAAATTTAAAGGCCTCGCTAATCACTACGGCCTACGTAACAACATATTTCATATTTTTATTTCATGAATATCAATATAATTTAAACAATTTTCTGTGTCAATCGTACATATCCACGTGGGTTGTAAGGAACGAACTTCGAAAATTGTCTATGACCTAAATTGTTTGGCATAAATAGTGGCTAAAGAGGACATGCGTTACGTTTCTGGGTCGGGCGCTAGGTAGTTTTCCTAGCTATCACTTCAATAGAAGTAGGGAAAACTAGCTTGGACCCGGTTAGGGCCCAAATACAATTTCTACTGTAGGTTAGTTAATTTTATTGTAAAATCATTTCATTCGTCTCGTACCCGGTCACCATCACGCCGAGGAAACTCCACGTGTCATTAGCGCCGAACAAAAACCAGTCTCCATATCGGAGGAAGGAAGCCGCTATCGGTTATGCAGGGGATAGTGTAGGGCAGTCACCGACAACCGACGCCTCCACTCCGCAGTCGACGACTCCCGAATTGAGTAAGGCGTAAGGGTAACGATGCAATTTATACTACAATTCATGTGTATAAGATAAATAAATCGTGATAGAAATAACATAAAACTCAAAGTTGTATAGTATATTAGTTAATCACATAACACTTTTTTCATGTATTGAGGATTATAGAATATAGTGCACGATAACATTTCATATAATCATAATAGCAATAATCTTACAATTACAGAAATTACAGAAATTATTATGATCATTACTGTGAATTATAGGAACTACAAGAACCTTTGTATGTATCAGATAACATTAAAGTATCATTGGACAAACTTAAAATTCATAGTTACAGGAACTGTATGAAAATTGTAAACGTATTTTTTTACTGAACAATATTTAGTTGTATTAACAGCATTTCAAATATGTAATTGTAACATTATAAAAACGAAACGTTAAACATTTATTTTACTAATCACGCATGCAATGTTTATGGTTCACTTGAACCTTCGGGTATATGAATGTTTCTGCATATTGATATTTTTTGGGACCTTCAATTGATTTCGTGGAAAGATTTTTCCTTACCGAGGGAGACTGAGAAATCGGTTAAATACACATTGCATATACATATATTACTAAAAAAAGAAGAAATATTTTACACATATTTTATATATTATTATACACATATATTAAACACATACAACACTTACTTGCAGAAGAAAATAACGGACTTTAGCCATACTGAGCCTACATTCTCTTATACATATAATAATCAAGCTCTTCCTCAACCGCTTGCGAGTAAGTTACAAAACTGGTCATCTAGTCATGTTGGATTGAAATATTTATATTATACAGATGTATATTTTGTACTATTCATACCTTGCTAGTTACTATAGATATAATTATTGTACCATTCTAATTTACATTATTATAAGTGTTATTATATTATGACCATAATTATAAAAAATTATTATAATTTTAGTAGTTACAACCTTGATATAATAGGTATAACTTTGCGCAAGCAGTTCCGCGTTTCGCTTACCATACTGTATAGTAATTTGAATCAACGTTATTAGTTATCATTTTATGAGGCATTTCTATTAATTATAATAATATTTGCAGGGACTCATTAAAACCGTCATATTTGTACCTTAAGGAAAATATAGTCTTTAGAACTATATAAATCGATAGTCAACATTATGTTAGCGTATACAAGCGATATCGATTAAGCATCATTGTAATTTACAGTTAATATAGATATTTGCGTATAGATTTATAATCATTGAAACGAATATTGAGAAGTATACTATAAGTATAGTTGGGTCATATACATATAGGTATCGGTAGCTACACCTGTATGGTAAAGAAACCTATAATATTATTGCGTTTACTATAATTATGTTTCTCACAAGTATAAAATTTGAACTGTGGTATTTCGTAATGATTACATCGTGTTTTCTTGTAAGTGTATCGATGTCTCATGAAAGGCACATCGACGCATCGAAGAGGAAAGGAGCTCTGGTAAAGTTACCCTAACTTTCATCAACTATCCGTCCCGACACGGTCCGGACGAAGATCACTACCAGAAGACAGCTGAACACGTTGAGCTACCGCAACAAGGTGTGACAGGCTTTTCGAAATCCCGGTTCTCGCGAGAGGACGACATGCGCCACGACTTCTCGCGTAGTCCGTGGAAAGAACTAATATATCTAGACCGCGCTTCCCAATATCGAATGTTACTGATCACAGGAAGGCTTCGGTTATATGATTATAATTTCGCGTTCTTCTCGTGAGGGTTGTAGTAATTTAAGGTTTCAATAACAAATTGTAATTAAACTTAGAGTCCATTTGCATGCTTCAAAAATTAGCGAATACTTCTTCGATGACAATTGACCTAAGAGGATGCAATTTGGGCGATAAGCAGGGCGATGAACGATCTTGTAAAAGACCCCCCCCCCCCCCGCATGAAATTCTTTCTATGGTTTATTGCCGTCTAGGCCGAATGCGCCCAGTTCTACGTTAGCTTATCGTATTGTCTCGAAATTTTGTATCGTTTACGTTAGACCTTTCTTATTTCTTTCCTACCGGTTTCGGCCTAGGGAGCGTTCGTGTACCGCCAGAAGGAAAAGAATCCGTTCCTTAGGGCCTGAACATATTATTTCTCGACTGTTTTTATATGTTGTATTAACTAGCTTCAAATCTCGGTGACCCTGGAAAATTTTTCAAAAAATCCGTGAACCTCGGTTTTCGCGTATTAATGTGTCAGAGTCCCGACTAGAAATTTCGCTGGGGGAACATCGGGCTCGGACATAGTAGAGGGATTCTGAATTTAGGGCCCCTGTTTAGCAACCTTATATGGTACTGCTAAGGGGTGTAATACGGTGGTACATCAGGACCACATAAATTTTACCAGGTCTATTGTCTATTATTCTTAGACACAACTCGAGTATCATGAAAGTCTTCGTTTGAAACTACATAAAACTAATAAATAGAGTTTACCTATAATAAAAGAAACTAGTAAAGCTATTTAACTTAGAACATATTGAAACAATTATATCTATGAGTACGATATGAAAATCTACTTGAGATGCTACGCTACTACGCTAAAGATGAGAGAGTACTTAAGCGAACGCTGTAGAGACTCCTATTAGCTGAAATTACGAAGCTCTAATGCGCGGGCTATTTAAATAGGAATTCACTTTATTTCAAAGAATTTTTGTTGAAAATAAAAAGGACAAAATTCTTTGACATGAGCCTTTATAATTACAAGAAATATCAAATTCGTGTAATTCTGGCGATACGTAAATAATATCTTCTAGTTAAGTCCAAAGAAGAGATAATTAGAGTTTACATCAAGCAGTTTCTAAACGATCTTGACATAGTTCTAATTTACATTGTAATTAATATTAAGTTTTTATTGAAAAAATATATATAAATGAAATGAAGAGAGGGTTAATTAGACATAAGAGATCTGGCATATGGTACAACTATTTCATTTCTCATCCCAGAGCTTTAAAAAAAATGAATATTAAAAATACATTCGGCAGTCGATGTGCGGTCCCGAGACTCACCGGATCCAGTACACCTGATTATACTTTAAGGTTTTTTACGTCCGGTATTTTATATAGGGTCTTGATAATTATTTCATGAGGCACACCTTATCTAACTTAGAGATTTTGTACTTGGAATTCGATCCAGCAATCCTGATCTGAAACATATCAGAGCCATACAGTATCGCCAGACATAAGAGAATAAATATATTTACTTTTATATAGCTGGCGAACCTTCTACAGTCCTGATACTTGCCAGATCAAGATTGCCGTATTGAACTTTACTTATTTTCACGTGGGAGTAACCTAAGAGTTCCCGGATCTGGATCTGATGTACACCATATCAGGTCTACCTTACTTATGCTGAATCTGGTCCATATGTGACGGTAGGACTGCCCCACCAGATTTCTAGTCGGGATATTCATAATATATTATTTTACTTGCTTATCTTTCTTTCCTAATTATATCTTGTCTATATTTTCGGATCCCCTTTTAGCCGGATTCCCTTTCTTATCTTAACGTGTATTCCCGTAAAACAGCGATGTATCTGACGCCCATAAGCTTCCGCGTGTTCGTAGAATTCTGAATTATATTTCAGATGGAGTAGTATCATACCGGTCATATTTGTGGCAGGATCAGCTGTATCGCTACGCGTAGCTATGAGATTCCGAATCTCGGGATAACGTCACGTCATATAATTACCATTAGAAACGATATAAATCACTCGTATTGCTGGAATATTTACATGATGTTTTCTTCGTGTACCAGGTACTAATAGTTCACATTTCAAAGACGCTGGATAATTTCATTTTTTGTAGAGTCTAAGCTGTGTCCATAATCTCAACTTGAGTCTTGAATTCGTTCAGGAGCCTGCGTCTAATAAACAAGTAATTAACATCAGTTCATAATATAAATAGAAAATGATGCAAACCAAAAAAAAAAGTAAAAATGTAAGGATAAATATTTGCAGCGTTAATGCATCCAAGCATCTTAACTCTTGCCATCAACTACGAGAAAATGTAAGCTAAAAGCTTTCCCATATAAATCCTCATTTCTCTTTGGTTCTGTTATAAATTTAGAAAAGGATTTAATGTAAAAGGATTCATGGGGAGATGTAGAAACAGGGAAGCTGTGGAAAGAGGTTGGAAAAAATAGTAAACATCACTATAAAGCTCTCGACAATGCATATTGACATTTTCATTTCGTAATTTGTCTGAAAAACGACTCAAATCTTTTTATTTCTATGTATACATAAGTGACAGGCCATCTGCATCTTTATTTTGCGCGAACAAAGATTTATTATATTTTTGTTATTAAACAATTGTAATAAATATTGCTGTTCTGTAATACAGCTGAAATATACTTGTATTGTATTATATTTAAAAAAATCATATAGTTATTTTTAAAACAGAATAGAATTGCAGACTACGACATAAAGTAGTATGATAACAGCATAAATTCAACAAATAATTTTAACAAATGCTGCCGTCAGTTATTGCCACGCATGACTGTGTAACGACTGCAATAAAATAACGTACTAAATTTTATTTGCCGGGATGGATAAAATTACACATAGCGCATAATATTTTTTTTATCGGCCATAACACAATTTCAATCAGCAATAGAATACTTTTACATGATCGAAGATAGAAAATAAATGGGAATAAAAAAATATAAAAATAAAAAAGATTGTTAGAGAATTAAAAAGAATAACCGAGGAAACATAATAATTTATGCCGTGGGCAATTTAAAGTCATAGCAATGTCTCAAGTAACTTATGTCATTTGTAAATAATAATTTTTACCTACAAAAACACTTTCGTGTTAAAAAAAAACTCGCCAAATACAGGAATGCTGTGAATTCTCCATCTTAATAAGAAATACCTATATGTATATCACGCATTTTTCTTCTACTAGCAAAAAATATTGAAATCATATTATAATGCCAAGTACATAATTCACTAGACATCTGTTTATTATATAATGTGGCACCAGCACATAATTTTAATTATTTTATAGAATTTCCAGTAATGTTTACACTTTTTTTTTGTGTTGTTATTACTTCTTATATTTCATTATGATTTAATTATCTTGTAATATAATAATTTACAAAACGTTAAATGATTCCTTATAGAATACTACTTGGAGGGTCTGTGCCGCTCTTTATCTTTTTAAGTAAACCCGAATGCTATATTTTGAAAGTTGATGTTGATTTTGAGTGAAAGATTGGTATAATGAAAACTGTGAGTGCTCCCTCATACGACTGATACTGGATCGAGGCGGACTACTTTGAACGTATACGTAAATTATGAAACACAGATTAGGCCAATATTAGACTTTTCTGATCAGGCATTACCTTATCAATATCGCATAAGGCCCTGATAATGTATCAGGCACCCTTGATGCAATTTCTCATCGGGTAGTAGAGTTAATCTATCAAATTTGCAGTTACAATGACTGGTGATTAATGCCAGTGTTCTGCTTCATTGAATTATTATACTTAATTTCATTTTAAATCACTGTTTATTTCAAGATTTTTATGACTAAACACAATATTTGATGTTTTTTGCAGACCCAATTGAAACACGAATCGCTCCACTTGAGATACCGAATGAAGAGGACCAAGTTAGACCAAAAGTTGTCATTACTTCCGCAATCATTGCTACGAGATCATCACCCCGTCTATAGATAAGCCATAGATGAGCTATAGATGAAATTTATAATTAGGTCGTTTCCCGTACACAGGTCCCTCAACATGGTTTAGCTACTGTGTAAGATACAGTCATTAATTCGAATCGTATCTGCTTAGCACACTGTCATATCTGTAAAATCTGTAACAATAAGGAATCTGTAGTTGTTTAATAGATTAAAATTTTCCAATATTCTTAATCATACAGGTAACTAACAATTTTATAAAGATTTATTCTTTAATTGAGGTGTTGAATGTGGATGTGTGATTAATCAGTTAAATTTTACTTTATGTTGGTGAAATTGAGCCCAAGATATCTGAGACATCGTGTTGACTCATATACAATACGTGTTTTCATATAAATTTTTTGATTCGGCAAGTGAATAATTATTTCCAGTAACATGAAATTTTAAAAGTATCAGAAATTATCGAGACACTGAATATCTAAGGTAATAACTAATCAAATATACCATGCATATATTCATAAAATTTCAGATGTGCAATTCCAAAATGATGGCTTGTACAACTTCTTTAAATAAATTCCTGAATCATTTTTTAACCGTAAATTATTGAATGCTCAATCTTTAAATTTTATATCACAAAGATATTCGACTCTTCTGAGACACTGCACAACTAATAATCCTTCGGATGAACCCTCTGTATTTACAGTGCCCTCCAAAAGTTAGTTGAAATGAGCTGTCATATATTTTAAATAGAACTGCCTTCAATAGTATTT
>JARQTD010000860.1:7798-21852 GCA_030142515.1 Cephus sareptanus | reverse complement strand
TGAAAATACAATTAAAATGATGGGCCAGTGCTAGATCATATAATAGGCAAACATGTAGTGACTTATGTACTTGGCTTCAATAATCTGATATCAATACTTTTTATTAGAGGAATACACAGCACTCCTGTACTTGGCGTAGTCTTTTACACGTAAGTGTTTTTTGGGGGTATTAAATGGCCAGAGAGATCGATGGTGAATATTTCGCGACTCAGTAGATCGATTTAACCCTTTAGTAGTGTGGCGAAAGTGAAACTTTCGTGTCAGAAAAAAATTGGTAGATTTATCCTATAATCTCAGTATTATAGTTTTTGAAGTCACTGAAGCCGACTCTGATATCCGATTTTCAATTTTCAAAAGGGCAGATCCAATATGGCCGATGCAAATTCGAAAAGTAATATGATTTCGATGAAAATAAGTATTCTATGCTTTTTAAGGTGGCTGAATTTCAATCTGATGTGAAATCAGATTTTTCAAATTTTGAAAATGCCGGTTGCAATATGGCGAATGGAAGTTCGAAAACTATTTGGATTTCAACGGAAGTTTGTATCTTTTGGTGGTTGAGGTAAGATTTGACGCCATACCCTAGAAATGCGATCCGCCAGTTTAAATCTTGAAAATCTCATTTCATGTTTGAATTCAGCGACTTCAAAAACCATGATTTACCAAATAACAGTCAAATCGGTATACTATAAAACATGTTTCTTTTTTAAATGTCCACATATGTGTCATAACGCAAAAGTGGCACGACTTTTTTCACCCATGTGTATGTCACTCACAGTCAAGGGGTTTATTAGTTCTTGACTCAAACTAACAAATAACGTATCCTAGAATGTAAAAGTGTAGTAGAGTGATTCTGTTCTAACTGTTACTTTTTTTATTAAAAATTTTTCAATTCTATAATTAAACTTTTCTTTTTTCTTTTATTGCATACTATTATATACTTTTACTATTTTTTTTACTTTTAATGCACATATTAATAATTACATATATTTATACTATTTTTTTACATGGTACTGACAGCCACGGTACTGACATTTTAAATTCAATTAGCAACTGTAATTATTTGGTTATGAATTTGATAATATCCAATTACGGTATTATTTAGATTAGTAATAAGTACAAAAAGCCATTACTTATGATACAAAAAAATCAATAATTAACCAAATTTACCAATACCACGGTACTGACAAGTCAATTTATGACATACCTTTTTGAAAATTGACTTTTAAAATGACACAAACTTGTTGCATAATTCCATCAGCGTTATGTTTTTAAACATTACTCAGGTAACATACTTTCAATATGGTTAACTAGTTGTTTTCTTAATCTCGAGGTAGATGGTGCACGAGTCATACAAATTCCAATTCCAAAATCCACTTAAATCTAAGGACAAAAGTTATTAAGCCAGAATTCAATATTGAATTAGTATATTGAAAAAAAATTTGTCAATTTTTTTAAGTTTGATTATATACATTAAGATTTATGGGTTAATTGGTTTGAATCGTTTATTACGACAAACAAAATAATTAATTTATAGGTAAATTTTAGAAATGGACATAACACGGGACTGACATTTAAGTGATATACTGTAGGTTTTCTCTAGACTGCAAGTTATATTACACAGAAAAGGTGATGAAATATGTTCACGAGGATCGTATTAATACAAAAATTGTATGAATACAATGTTAATGTATAACCAGTGAGAGTAAACAGTGCAGGACATTAATAATCACTGTTAGAATGGAATCACCCAGTAGGCTATGATGTCAAATTTTGAACAAACTAGAACACGTTACACAACGCTAAAGTACTCATCGCTTTTCTTTACATTTCCTCACGCTCAGATACAACATTAGTGGTTGATATATCAAATAACAGAGAAATTTGACGTAATAGATAACACAAGCATAATGGATGTTATTCCTAATTCAGAATTCCCAACCTTGAAGTAACTTGTTGTCACTACAGCACTCTATATTGTATGTACTTGGCTTTAATTTTTCGACTTGCTTGATCCGCCACCATAAACTTATTAAAAGTAATAAATAATTTCCTCTCCCATAATAACAACTGCGCATTGTTAAGAAAGGTAAAGTGACGTGATTAAATATTTTATAGAATAATATAGACATAACGACACGTCGCTCAGGTTAGGAGGAACATATAAATCCCAAGATTCATGTAAAGGCAATCACTAAAGCTCGACTGTACAGAATCGAAGCTCCTCTATTTGTAGAAGATCACTTAATTAGCAAACTTCGCAGAAGCTCGATTATCGGCGTCCCTGATCTCTGGGTTGTCGCCGCAATCGTTTATTAATGACGTTAAGACGATATTCCCTGATCGATGTACTTTCCCGGTTTCTTCACTAGTATCTCCCCACTTTCCATTGAATGAGGTAGGTATTATTATACGATAGCAATATTGTCGTCGCTACCGAATTACAAGCGATCACGGTGGTAACGGCCGTAACAGTTAAGGGTAGTCCGTGATACTGAAACCTCGAACGTAACAAGAGCAGTATGTATAGCAAGCTGTAGCAGCAAACCTTAACAAAGTGGAAAGTAAAGTCGCGTAGGCGTGCTTACTTGGTAACGAGGACGTAAAGGGCCCACGTATGGCGAAGTTGAGCGATAAATAATCCATTATATAACGCCTGAGGCTATTCAGAAAAAGAGAGTAAGGAAGAAAGGATGAATATGGTGTTGGTGAAGAAGAAAAAAAACGATAAGGGCGAGTGAGAACGCGAGGGTAAAGGAAGCGGGATCGCCGGAGCACCCAGAGAGAGTTAGAGAGTTACCATGCATTACTCTAATTGACGGCAACGTACTGGTAATGTTAACAAGCTCGTTTGTGCTGGTTCGTAACAGTGTAGTTGGCGTTAACGTGGTACAACAATCGATATTCCCATGAAATATGTCTCCTATTTAACTTTTACATATCCCGTGACTCAAATTAAAGAGCATATGGACTAGAAATTTCGGTTTCATGGCAAAAGGGTGTATAGAAATAAAATTGCATAAAAAATTATAAAAGTGAAAAGGTCCATACGGATTTTTAGTAATGGTAATTTATCATATTTGGCTTCCTCATAGAGGAAGATACGTGACGCTGGAAATTTTTTTTTTCGAGATCTTCACGTCACCATGTTCAGAATGTGCCAAACGTGTGTCAAACCACATTTGGAGAAAATATCCGGATGTGTGCGTGCGTGCGTATGTGTGTAATGGCCTCCCAAAGTTCAAACGTGTGTAATGAGAACGGTTTTAGATACAGCCCCCAAAGTTTGCAGGCATGTGCCGCTTTATAATACCTTCATTCACTATAATTTTCGTAATGATGCAAGCTTAGGCTCGGATTTTATGTCGTTTTCAAATTCCCAAAAAAAGGACGTTATCACTCTAGCGATCGCAAATTTTGTGATACTCGTCTAAATAGTTCTTGACTAAGAGATTTGTATCCAAAGTTGGTTAGCATTGCATTTGGGCCGAATCCATCGAGAAGTTTTGATTTTACGATATTTTGAATTTTTCGAAGAACCAAATTTATCAATATTCCTCCCGTCAAATTTGACCGATCGAGCTTCAACTTTCCAAAAGTATAGAACATCATTCAGCCGTGATATATATCAAATTTGGAGGAGATCGACAAAACGGATCTGATTCTACATATATTCAGTTTTTGAATTTTGAAGTCCCTATACGAGGAAGCCAAGGATTTAAATTTTGCAATTTGCTTCCTCGGAATCGTCGATAGTAAATGAAGATTCATCTATGAGGAAGCCAAAGATTTAAAAAAAATGAAAATGCTTCCTCATATAGGAACTTCGTGCACTATTTATAATTAGGAGGAAGCAAATTGCAATTTTCAACTTGCGGCTTGTTTGCCAATTATATCGACATACATATACATCCCCTCTTATGATTTTGTGCTTATAGTACAGTACAGAAGAATGACAAATAAGCGTAAAATGGACATAAGCCGTTTCGATTTTCGTCAAGCGATATATTAATAGAAGACATCTGCTGAATTCTCTACCATATACAAATAGATGCCTTACGATTTCGTCTGTACGTTTTTTGATGTTTCCTATCGGTAGTACAGAACTGTCGCGCGTACATAACGACAGAGAATGTAGGGTATCGAATAATTACGAAGCAACAGTAATGATATTGTTCTCCAAATAATTTGCTTTTGGGAACATACAGGTGCGTGGTAAATGTCGGTATGAAGGAGAACTACCTTTAGAATTGTAAATCATTAAATTGAGCGAGAGAGGGGGGAGGGAGGGGAGAGGGAGAGAGAGGGGAGAGAGAGAGAGAGAGAGAGAGAGAGAGAGAGAGGAGTGGGATTCGAATGTGCGATTATTGGGATGCTCAAAGTGAGGTGTCTGTGGGTAGAAACCCACAAAGCCACTAGCTCAATTTTGTTTTCAGTGACCCAGAATTTAATTATATACAATTTTGTTCGTTTAAAAGAATTCCATTATATTTGTATTTTATCATATACGCAGCAAGAAATAATTCAATGATCAATCTTATTTTTTTAATGAAAGATGAACATATGTATATATTTGTTATCTTTTCTTATTAGTAAATTATTGCTTTATATGACAAATTATATGCTTATTGTATTAAAAAATTGCCTAGAGATATCCAGAATGCACTGAGTATTAAAAGTTCTGAATTATTTCTGTTGCACAAGCAATTGAAGAATCATCTACATAAATCATAGAATAAAATGCTATACATATAATCATTACGCTATCGGAAGTTTCATCAATTCGCTGTATGTTAGTATGAATTACATGCGTCCAGAGTTTCAAATACGTATAACTTACAATTAGTAGTATTTCGAAATCAAGGGACTCGGTGGAATCTCGCGCCGAGTACAGGCAACCGGCTCTGTAAGACTCTTGACTCTTAAAAGTTATTGATCAATTACTGTAGGAATTGTATTAGTATGCGAAATCAGGATGTATTGGAGATGGCGAGCGAGATGATTTTATTTCAGTTCCGTCGTCGTCATCGTCGTCTTCGCACGTCCGTTTACTTTACTACATAACAGATGGCGCCTATTAAGGTACGCGGTTGAGTCTTGCGCCAAGTATAGGCAAACGGCGGAACGGCCAAGCAAAGTTATATACCTACTTGGCGGGTCCGAGCATTACTTGATATAAATTTGCGTTCATTATTCCAATCTTAAAACTCAAAACCAACGTCAACTTTCTATATAGAGCAGATTAGTAATAACTCGTCAAAAATAGCCACAATAAAAGTCTAAGAATAGACATATGTATACTCTTAGAACACTATTCGTACGTTCAAAGTAAGTACTTTGGAATTTCTGGCACGGACCTGCTAAGTAGTACTCGATAAGGAATCACCTAAAGTTTTATTAATTAATAAATGACTAGTAAATTATAATATAAATGAATATGCCAAGCAATATTAATATAAAAGAGTAGCAATGACGTTATAGGAAATTTTAAATATACAATTAATATGATGGGTCAGTGCTAGATCATATAATAAGCGATCATATGTAACGAGTAATGACTTATGTACTTGGAATTAATAATATGATTTGAATACTTTTTATTAAAGACATTTGTAGCACTCCTGTACTTGCCATAGTTTTTTACACGTAAATCTTTTTGAGGGGCCATTTTTACCGCAATTTACCAATAATATTAACCTCTTGGAAGGTAACGATAATTTAAAAATTGCATAATCTTTTAATGAAATTAGCGTAAATATCGCTTTAAATTTATCGCTACCTAAAAATGTAATTTCAAGCATCAACTTTTTCTTCCGTGTATCAGTTTCTTTTAGGTTGAATAAAGTAATTATTTAAATGAAAAATACTTACACACGACAATTTTTTCACATCAGGTATAATATACATTCGTATAGGGTATACGATGCATAAATCAGTTTTTGCTTCCTTTTTTTTAATACGTGTCACATATTGAAGAACCTTGACAGCGCCCTTCCTGATCCCCTGTGTAATGCAAAATTTTCACAGTTTAGTTAAACTGAAAACTTGAAAGATTAGACCAGATATTGTTAGACAGCAATTTAATTTGTAATCACTAGAGTTCAGATATTCCACAAGATCAAAATACCCTAATTCTTTTTATTCAATAACTTATTAAGATTAACCCTTAACTACACATGTGCGGTCTCAAAGACCTTACAAATGTAATGTTTAGCCCTCCTGCCGAATTTTTCTCTGCGTAAACCTCCAACGAATTAAAAAAAACCACTAAATAATTATTACTTATTATTTGGTCGTTATATTTGCTTAAGCTAAGAGGAGAGCGACGTAAAATTCTACTTTTGAGCTATTCTATTCGTTGTAATAGCCTCACAATCCAGTTGCACAGATTGAGGTCTCGGAGACCTCGTTTTATAAAGTATGTTTCAACAGCCAGACCTGTGTAGTTAAAGGTTAATCCCATACATAATTATGGTTATTTGGAAAAAAGAAATACTATCCTGTACCTAACCAAGCACTAGACTATCCTCAAGTTACAAAATAAGGGCTTCTACTAAATATTTTGATGAGACGCTTACTAGTCTTTAGACATACCCGGTTTGAGTTCTACTACGGAACGGTCTGATATAGTCGCCACAGTATACGGTTAGACAAGTTCGTAATAGTTATAAGAAATAAAACTGTCCATTAAATTATCTAATTTTAAATATACAAATATACATGTTTTGTCCTCTATGATGGTTTTGTAAACAGTTTTTTTCTCACAAATGAGTCAGTGTTTCAATGCTGTGATGACCAGTTGGGACCCGCAAATGAACCAGCGTTGATGCGAGACTACGCCGACGATTAAGTGATTCTGTAAATTCATTATTGGCTCAGTATTAGCGAAATGGTTCTTTTATTATATATTTAGCGCTACAGTGGAAGCTAGTCATCCACCTTAGACCAGCAGCCAATCGTTTGTTGGTGGTTGGCAGTGCACCGCAATTTTTATATGAGATATGACAGTATCAATACATAGGACTCGGTTATAATAGCAGTTAGAAAAATAAAGAGTATAACATCTGTCACAAAAACTAACATTAATATTAATTTTGAAATGCTGTGATTTGTAGCTGCAGCTGTGAAGCACGTTGTAAAAAATGCGGTCTATAAGACTATCGTACAACGTTCTATTTTGTGAGGACCAGCTTCTTACATAAATATTATAATATCATGAGAAATATTGGAATGGCGGGGTGCTTTCGCCTAATGGCTTGGAAAATAAATAGGATCATAAGAGGAAGATAGGGAGTCTAGGCAATGTCACGATTCTCACTCTACACCTTTCTCCACCTTTCTCCACCGCTTTTCTTCTCTTTACGGTTTACGGGCATTTACAATGTCGCTTCCTTTGCGGAACGAGCAGAATGAGTACGAGCTCAAAAGACTCGCAAATGCGATAGTGTTTCCCTCTATACGCATTCAACTATTACTGATACCAAAGGCTCGCGTAAATCTCGATAAGTTTAATGCTCGCCGGGGAATTACGTGCGACGATTGTACTAATGGACGTGCGATGCAATTCCACCTCTTCCCGTACTGTTTTCGACCACTTCGTTACCTCTGCAAATGGCAGTTTCCTCAATTTTAGAGATTTCACATGTGGTTTTGAAATTAGGAATCATTTACGATATGTTATTGTATTTTGGTTATTCGTTAAAACGTATGGTAATCACTAATATCTTACTTTTAATTATTTATCAAAAGCAGATGAAATACAGTTAACATATGCAAACATTCAAGTGAATGTATTCATTATTACTACGCATTGGGTTGCAAAATTGTTATGACTTATCCTGGATAAGGTGCAAATATATAATATATAATTACTATATTGTAAGTATACATATATTTTCAAACTTCTATGTTACCATAATCTATGTATTATACATCATGAAGTTCGAAGTATGATTGGACTGCCGGAAGTTTCGACAAAGCCCTCGGTAATTAGACGCAAAGATAAATCGTGATTCAAAGTTAACTTCAATCACTGGAGCGAGATTGTGTTTGCAGGCTCGAAGCGTATTCCGTTTGATAATCAATTGATGGCCCATCTGTTCAATTCTTTTTCACTGTAAAACCTCCTTGGATATTCTGTAATGATTAGAACCAACCTATCAGAAACTTTGTGCTACTTTCACCTGTGAAGTTAATATATATACTTTTTGTTATAGCACACTTGTAAGGACAGTCTTTGCCCAATTATAATAATGTAAAAGAAGTCTAATAAATAAGTAGAAATTTCTGTTTCCACGAAAAAAAATTCTTGATTTTAATTGTGCATTTCAGATTTAAAGATTACATGTACGAAAACAATGAATAATTAGCAAGAAATGGATAAATTCATAGTATGTCAGATGCTCATTTTTTGAATCACAATTTTTTAGAGTATGAAAAAAGTTAATACAGTACTACCTCGTTATAAGCGAATTTCGTCGTCCCGCTTGGCTAAGCTTTACAGCTTCACCTACTCAAACTTTGTACCAGACGCATGTACGTAACTTTAGCGCGGACCTCTCGTTATAAGCGAACAATTGATTACGTCAATGTTACGTGTTTGAATACCGAATTATTTAATTTATATTTATATAAAATATAATTCAGTAATGCTTTACATTTCTACAATTTTTGTTATGTATTGTATATTTAAAAAGCACTAGTAAAAACAGTAGAGAACTAAAGACTATTTTTTCAAACTGACGGACAATTCGGGAAGAACTACTGGAAAAAACAACACTTGGGAAACTATCGTAATCGTTTTTATAATGTATGTACTGCAGAAATATTGTTAAAAAATTATTTTGAATGCCTAATACGTTGAAAATTCACCGTAAACTGCAATAATTAAAAAATGAATGAGAAAAAAGCATTTCTCGTGATTCTGAATTCATTCAGAATCGTATCCAAGTATTATATGTACCCCTTACTATTGAATTTCAATGATCGTCGAATGTTCACGGGTCCCTTTTTACTGCATCTTCCTATAAGATAGTATTTGCTTCTTCTGTGAATAACAAAATTGGACATAACCGAGTCTTACAGCGTACTTGACAAGTTTTATTAGAACTAGAAAACTTGGACTATTGCTTAGAATTGTGAAACAATAAGGTTCAACCTGGAGTAAAAAAAATTGGTTAAATCTACGGGTCTTAATCGGTATTAGAAGCTCTTGTTAAACTCACAATCAATGTTGAACCTCCAAGTTCTGCCTGTAGGTTCTCATGGATTCAAACTGGAGTTACAAGTCTGCGAATAAACCAAGAGATCGAAGAAACGAGTGTTTTAAAGCCACAAAATAATTTCATTCAAATGATAACTTTTCCTTCTTCTGCCTGTTTACGGCTATATTTTCTTTTGGGGAGTATTTACCAGCATAGTCTATCACTTTCAGCTATCTACGCAAATAGCCTGTTCTATTTCCCCTTAAAGGTCCAAAACAGTTTGAGTCAAATGATAAGCACATCCAAATACTTATTCTTTGCTTTTTAACAGTAATAACTATTAAAGTTTAATAGTAACTGCGCCGCATAATAACGGCCTAGTAGTTATTATTGCACACCATTATCAACCACTATTAAACTTCTACAGTAACTATTCCAAACGATAATCTCCCCAACAGTTACTACTGTTTTCTAATAGTATACTATTAATAACGAATAGTTACTGGTCAATTTTAACAGTAACTATTACGAGTTCAATAGTTTTTCTCCGTAAGGGTGATTAACCTCAATAGTTAAAAATTTCAGTTTTTCAAATAGAAATTGTACGATAGACGATACTTTTTGCTTTGAACATCATCTGCGAGTATATATTGTCCAAATGATTAGTTTTCTTTAATACATAAAATTAACAAATAAATCAATTCTAATACAACCATTCCATCGTAACAGAATGGACGGCGACAATGAGAGAGAAAGAAAGTTTTCTATAATTTTCTTACCATAACATATATTGCCAGACTTATTCCAATAAATTGCTCACTTTATAAAGTAAATAAAACTTTTTAAAATCGTCGTTGTATTCTTGCAGACGCCGCGACGGATGGAGATTATATTTCTCTATATAAAGAAAACATCAATTTTTATGCTTACAGAAATAGATGTTTACGCATTAAAGTAATATTTACTTTAATCATCTGCATCTACATTTTATTTTTCAATCTGTACATTTTTGTAATTCAAACATTTTTTACTAGCAAAACTTATAGCGGCATATACACCATGCGTAGAATATTATATGAGAACACAACAGTACAAGTAACATGCACAATATTGTTGCTATATACCGAAGACCTTTTAAATTTCTGTTGCTCTCGGTGCAGAATAAATTGTTTTCCATTTGAGAGCACTTTAGATGCATTGAACCATGTGAAACCAATGGCACAAGACTGTTGTATGGGGCTCGAATAAAAAATACTGTTAGTGAAAAAATCACTTTACCAAATGAATTTAGAATTCATAGACGTAAAGCAGTAAACGGGAACTTAATAATATTTAAGATCAATTATTCAGCATTTATAACAATTAACCGCCAAATAATAAATTTCAATGTTACAAACCGTTAGGGTACTAATAGAAAACTCACAATCAGTGCTACATTTAATCGTGAACAACTTTTCGTAAAGTCATTTTTATTTTTACAATGTATATAATGCATTGAAGCAAAAAAAAAGGTATCTATTAAATATGATATCTTGGACTCATCGCCAACAAAGAAAATGATTACAACAAATACGGATGCAATATCGTTGTTATCTAATCTATTGTAACATAACCTAATCCGTTCTGACCTTACCCAGCCAAATATATCCGAACGTAATTGAAATTGACACATGTAAAACTAAGTTGCTTTCTTTATCTGAGAAGAATTTCTTTATGTGGAGAATTTTTATGTAAAACTGGGGTGCCTCCGAGCAAGTGAACTCACACCGCAACGTATTTTTCGCTCTCATCAGTAATCCTGTCGTTGACGGCGCTATGGCAATCTCTCATAACAATCGTCTCAGATTCCCGTAAATTTTTAGAAATTTAATATTTCCTTTTTGGAACACGCGTAAATTATAACGCCGTTATAACATATATTATAAACTATTATTTTTATAAACAATTTATTTTTACATCGAATGAAAATTGATAGATCGCTATAATTTATCATTTTGCATAAATCAAGGTAGGCATTATGTAGGAGCGTCTTGTTCTGAAAATAAATACTAATCGTATAATCTTTTTGTTTACAGAAGCAGCTAGGATAGCTACGCAGAACGTGTGCCGATCTTGGGCATGTTTTGCTCAGCTTTGGATGAGCAGAGAAGCTATATAACGGCTTAAAGTTATTATGAAGTAATTACTTGAAAAGAGAGGTTCGACTCCCATCTACACTAACCCGAGTCAAAAATAAGTCTTTTTCGTTCTTCTCGGCAGTATGAGAGCAGGATTTATAAGTTGTGTTTTATCTCGGAATATGTAACAAATAGGCCTAGATCCGGACCAAAAGAACGAGATCAGACTTATTAAAATTTATTTATCGAACCATCAGATTTATATCAGTGTGAGGAGAACAGAATTAGATCCATTAAAGTAGAAGCAGTGGTTATCTTTGATACGGGAGGTCTGATCATTCGATAAATAAAGTGCTGATGAATAATACGTAATGACCCTAGCAACCGCTTCCGTATAGTTGCTATGTCCGAGACGTAGCCAAAATTGTAGAGATTTAGTAAACGCTCGGTTTTAAAAACGATTTTCTCCTTTTTAATTGGAGGATCCAATGAAATTTTGCAAATAGTATACAATTGAATACCGCGCCGCTTACGTGTTTCGTGTTCCGTGTCCCGTTGCATTGTAGAATGGCCTCAAGACAGAAATCTTATCAATCCTGTTTCCGTACTATACAGAGGAACGAAAAAGTATAAAGACAGGACTTATTTGTTGATTCTGTGTATGCTGACAAGAAGGAAATTAGATTTTTTTTAAATCAATACTTATTTTTCTAATTCGGAGGATAGCGTTGTTTTGTGAATTGTCAAAAAATACATCGAACTCATGGACCGATTGTACGTTGAGATGAAATATTCCCTTTATACATTTCACTACAGGACTTAAAATCTGTCTTGAAAGCTAGAGACTCGAGATTGCGAATGAGAGAATGTATTCGCATTTGCATTAATGTAGACATATGCAGTTAATACGTTTAAGTGCCGCCTGGACTAAAGATAGCTTGCGAAAAATAAGCACCACTGGCAGTGGCCCGTGCTCGATGGGACTAGTCATGACGTCACGGGTTACTACTAGCGCTCGCCTCGTCAGAAGGCGTAAGCTTTAGGTGAAGCAAATGGGCGCGTTCACAGCTCCCCATGTGCGCATCTAAAAATCTTGAATCTCGCCATACAGCAGCAAGTTCTAGTGCTATCGTGTAGAGTCCAAACGTAAAACTTTCGCTGTATGGCCCTTTTTTTTATTTTCATCGGTAATTCTGTACGACAGGGTGGTAAGTGTTGGGTAAGGAACGACAAAGGTATTGTCGTGGCACCATGACACGATTCTAGGATATTACTGCCGATATCTACTTCTGTTTAATATATTTTATAAGGAAATGTTTCAAAAATAGGATTCCGCAGTGAAGGTCTTTTTGTCGGAAGGCCTCAAATTGCCTTTGAATTTAGTGACAGTGCTTTCTACAACGACATTCTTGGTTGCAAAGTTTCCTCGCTTCCAGCTCTTGTCCGTGTGATATACTTACACATAAAAAAAGTAAGTTATATTCCCCCTTAAGTTCTGACCTTGCGCTGCTACATTTGTGAAAGCAGATCGAGGTCCGAATTAGTCACCGTATAGTATTCGACCACCAGACCCACATCCGGGCGAATAGAACAAAATCGGATCTATCAGTATCGAAGCAGTACTTATTTTTCAACTCGAGTTCATAAGGCTCTTAAATAGAGAAAGCGTAATTTCAAAGAATATGAACCGAGCGAAGTGATAGAGCAAAAGAAAAAGGAAGCGCAATCTTCGTTTTAACATCGACTCTCCATTCTTCATTTCATCTAATCTAACTTCATCGCGCCATTTTCTCAACTTGAGTATAGCAGTTCGCTATTCTTCTGCTTCCTGATGGCATTAATAACTTGCTACCACGCCGCTCAGCCAAGTAGGAAATGGATCTTTATTAAAAAGTAATTAAGCGAACGAGGAGCTCTCAAAACGTTCCTGGCTTCTTGGAATGAGGGGGTGAAAACTTTTATGGAATAAAACTGCACAAGAAAGGATGGTCGTCATAGGATTGGTCCAGGTGTTGAGTAACTCATTGTTAATAGTAATTGATTTAAGGCACTGAAGGACAAAATAATTTTAGCCAGTCTAAGCAATTTCTTATATATCGTAAAGATATAGAAAAATGTACTTGTTATATCTACTTGTCAATTGATATATGTATAATTAGTCAACTTCATGATACCAAAAATCATAGATTTTCTTCTAATTTCTGCGGGTCTTATAGATAAATAGTCATGATGTATTTATAAATGCGAGTGTGTGCGGCTTGAACAATTCACTTGTCTCTCTTGAATAGGTTTTAAACTTAACTCCTAATTATCTACTTTGTTGATTATGCTGTAGCATACATTACGTTAATACATCAGAGTGTATGAAATAACAGAAGAAAGACGAGCTCATTTGAAAATGTTTAAAGATGCCAGTTTTATGTATCAAAATTAAAGTTTTTCAGGATTAGTGGGATAATTTTAATGAATTTTAATTTATTTTAGCTTAACAGCTAGTTACGCGTAGTGGGAAGTATGGTATGTGGAGTCTTTAAGGTAATTCGTATTTTACTCATCCACACAATAACTTGTTTTTGACTATAAATTTTTAGTCGATCAGTTAAGCGGTTCATTTAGAACTTTGATTATAAGTATTCGTATTCACGCAAACATATACGCATATACATGTTTAAAGTATAGTTTGGGGACAATTTCAATAATACAGCCGCTAGTTTGAGAACAATTGTATAGTTTC
>JARQTD010000859.1:43733-55682 GCA_030142515.1 Cephus sareptanus | reverse complement strand
CATTTTGTTATCCCGCTCTTCCTTTAACAGATATTCAACCGTACTGTTTCAAATGGGACACCCTGTATATTGTGACGACACTTTTTAACGGTGACGCACAAATAAATGGCACCGCGAGTAATAATTAATAAAATACTAAATTATTGGGCGCTAGGTATAACCAGAGTTACACCGCTGTCTCTTAAGGACACCCTGGCGAGCTCTTATGCGGTGGGGTCCTTGGTCTGGGAGACAATAATAAAAATCTGAAAATTAGGGAGGTTCACTCTAAAAACTACTGAAAACGATAAACTATCGAAACCAAAATCCGGGGACGGATCCGATTTATTTTAAATAGAAAATATCTGAACAAGATAGTGAAATACGAATGATAAGTACAGAAAATTGATCGAGATGATGCAGAACACACTTGGACATTTACCCGAACGACATTATACAATAATGTTCCCGCTGGAACAACGCAACAACATACAATACGATATAACAAACGGGATGGTAACGATAATAAATGGTACGATATTGACTCACGCACCCATGTGCTAGGGAGACGATTCCGCGAGACGTGGACGGTTAGACACAAAATCGGAAGAATCGAAATAATGAAATGAGAGACCGATCTCCTGTTTGTCACCGGATTAGCTAACTTTGGACCCTTAGCGGTCATGAAAGCGCAGGATGACGCATAAGAGTACGTCGAACAGAAAAGATCAGTTGATCCCGTGAATTGAAAAATAGCCAGAATACCCCTGAGCGTCACTCACCGTTGTCCAGTAGCTCCTACTATTTCCAGGAACACACTCTTCTGGATTATAGTCCCTCAAACGGATCATGATACGATACAATAAATACAAAAATCGGTACAAAACGATAGCACGTCTATCCCTGAGTTAGGCCACGCCGTGAGTGACGCTACAAATTTCCAAAATCGGGAACCTTCCCGAGAGCGCGCTGTAATACCACCCCCTGGTCCAATCAGGTTCGCTGTTACATCGGCTCCGCTAGCCAGCTCGCGATCTTCAATTGTTTTAACAATCCCGATAAAATATATCCTGGCATCTTGCTACGATAGGATGGCTGCAGTGCCGTTTCCGGAAGGCGGGTGTGCCTCACCACTAAACCACAGGATTATAGGACTTTAAAATTCCCCCGCTGTGACACGGCACGACGATCACCCCTTATGGTGACCATGATAAGACTGGTGATAACAACACGGAGTGGGAACCATTTTGACAGGCATTTACAATAAGCTACAATGAGACATGTCACAATAACAACAATTTATTGGACGCTATTGATACATTTTGCCACGTTTTAATCGTGACACGGCGCCGCGCACGCCCTTAGGCTCTGAGTATCTATGCAGTGCGATATGTCGGGTCTGCGGTCACCCGATCATAAGTCGGCCCGCAATGTAACACTGATCTAGTATTCATCATTCTAATTCGATGACGCGGTCACAAGACCTAGAATCGGTTCGCGACTCATCTACGATCTTGCCGCTACTCCAAAGTTCTTTCCAGGAGTCCAAGGACGTTAGAGTTTCTCGCGGTCGCGAATGTAAGGCTGCGATCCCATGATTAAGAATCGGTTCGCGACTCATCAACGATCGCGCCATATTGCATATACTCTTCGTCAGAACACCGAGCAAGCGCGACGCCATGCTTCGATCAATTTTCAATGTTGGGTGTGTTTACCTTCTGCGGAACACCACTCCTATTCCTCGATATCCTCACTTTCCGTTATATGTTTCCACTTTCTGTTAAACTGTTCACTCTTAAACTGTTCACTGTATACTCTTAAACTGTTCGCTTCAAATCATACATTGTCCTTATATCGGCTTATTGTACACCCTCTTCCGGTGTAAGGTTGAATGGCATGTTGTTACGAGGTTTTTTTTTGATATTCTATTGTCTTTTTCTGCATCAAGCTCCTTGGCGACGGTGTGCGTTGGCAACAGCGGGAATCACATCGGGAGGAGAGGACGTCGGTATGCCTCCTCCATGTCCTCTGAGGAGAGTGACGAGGAGACCCGCTACGAGTATCGTCGAAGAAGGGTCTCATCCACAAGCAGCGACAGCCCGGATGAAGGACGGCAGGATCATCACGCATCCGGACAGAGGAGGAAATAGAAGACGGCGCGGGCCCGAAAGGGGCCAGCTGCCGTGAAACCAGATGAAAAGAAGACGTTCTCTGAAACTAAGAAGCCATGGAGGAAGGCGACGGAACGTGAGCCTCCGGATAGCGAAGAGGGTACTCCGACGCCGGGTGTAGGAAAGGAAGGGGGAGCTGGTGGGCGATACGGCGGCAGATCAGCCTGTTGGAATTGCGGGCGAGCCGGACATCGACACCCGATTGCGAAGATCCCAAGAGACCTTTCTGCATCCGCTGCGGCGCTCTCGGAGTGGAACGGAGAACGTGCCCGAGATGTCCTGGGTCCCAGTCGGGAAACGGCAAGTGGAGTGCACACTAGGAGCGTGTGCTACCTCTGCCGGAGTACGTGGACTACTCGGGGGGAAACCCCCTCAGCACCAAATAGAAGTTGCACGGGGTCTTATAATTCGACCTGAGGATTCCGGGCATTTTATGCTGTTTGTCCTCGGAGAGCGGGAAACGTTCGCGCTGCTAGACTCAGGCTCAGCGCTCTCTTACTTCGGTGGCAACCTGGCTGCGGCATGGGCAGAGCATCGGCCGACAGAGATGGCCGATCCACCGGAAATAGTTGCCGTTGCTGATGGGACCCGCCTGGTAGTCAAGGGACACGTCAGGGTAAAGACGATCCTGGGGACGGAGGAAGGAGTGCTGCGAGTACGGATGGTGCCTGATTTAGGATACGCTTGCATCCTAGGAAGAGACTTTATGAAGCTCTTCGGAATGGTGATAGATCATGCTCGGGATGCCTACCCCCTAAGGATGGAGGAGGAGGATTCCCGGAGGAGGCTGATCGGAGCTATAGGGGACGACGAGGGACAGTGTGCGTCCGAGCTGAACGAGAGCCAAACCAGAAAGATGGAAGAGCTGCTCGCACGGACATTGCCGGAGGGCACGCCCCCTTTAGGGCTCACCAGCTTGACGGAACACCGTATTGGCGTGCAAGGACAAGCACCCATCAAGCAGCGCTACTACATGGTCTCCCCGAAGGTAGGGGAAGCTATGCATAAAGAGATAGACAATATGCTTCGGGATGGAGTGATAGAGCCGTCAAGTAGTGGATGGTCGAGTCCAGTCGTCATGGTCAAGAAGCCGACAGGAAAGTACCGCTTCTGCATCGACTTCAGGAAGGTGAACGCAGTGTCCACGAAGGATGCGTACCCGCTACCCGAAAAACTAAACTTCGAGTGGCCCGATTCATCTCGACGCTGGATTTAAGCCAAGCTTACTTCCAAATTCCGCTGGCGAAAGAGAGCAGAGAGATTACGGCGTTTACGGTCTCAGGAAAAGGGCTTTTCCAGTTTAAAAGGATGCCGTACGAATTGAGCGGTGCACCCACAACTTTCCAACGGCTGCTGGACCGGTTGACCGGACCAGAGATGGAACCCTACGCCTTTGCGTACCTGGACGACATAATAATTGTCACCGACACGTTCAAAGAACATCTGAAATGGTTGGAAACGATCCTAGGAAGGATAAGGGCGGCCGGTCTGACGATAAACCCGGCGAAGTGCGATTTCGGATGCTCGCAAGTACGGTACCTGGGATTTCTGGTGAATAAGGAAGGATTGCAGATGGACCCGGAGAAGGTTACACCAATCCTGGAATGCCCGGCACCGAACGACGTCCGGCAGTTGCGAAGATTTTTAGGGATAGCCTCCTGGTATTGAAGGTTCATCGAGGGCTTCGCGGAAATGTCAGCCCCTTTGTTCCAACTTCTGAAGAAGAATCAGCGGTGGGAATGAGGTATGACAGAGGAAAAAGCGTTTAACGCGGTGAAGGCGGCCCTGAGCGAGCCCCCAACTCTTGCGTACCCAGACTTCCAGCTGCCGTTTGTTTTACAAACAGACGCGAGTTCGGCAGGGATAGGCGCTGTGTTGACGCATACGTTAGAGGACGGCGAACACGGGATCGCCGTCGCCAGCCGAAGATTAGCAACAGCTGAGAAGAATTATACGGTGACGGAGCAAGAATGTTTTGCCGTGATCTGGGTGATTAGGAAATTCCGACCATATCTGGAGGGATATCATTTCACCGTGGTGACCGACCACCATAGTTTGAAATGTCTGCACAATCTCAAGAATCCAAATGGCAGGCTAGTGCGCTGGGCGTTGGACCTGTTGGAGTATGATTACGAGATTGTGCACAGAAAAGGAGCGCTGCATCATGTACCGAATGCGCTGTCACGGATGTTCGAAGAGGACCCGCGACAAACCGCGGCCGTAGGTGGCCCGCAGGACGCATGGTACTAGCAGCAGCTGAAAGCGGTCGAGGAAAGGCCGAAGCAGTTCCCAGGATGGTTGGTGGAAGACGGAGTCCTGTATCATCATCTACCGGACGCCCGGAAAGCAGACCTGGTAGAGGACTTGGATGCCTGCAAACGAGTGGTGCCAGCGGCACAGAAGGAGGCGGTGTTACAAGCCTCACACTCGTTGCCGGTGGCAGGGCATCTGGGGGTCGAGAAGACGTACCGCCGAGTAGCCCAATATTATGTTGGGCGGGGATGTATCGGGACGTAGTACGGTGGGTACGAGAATGTACGTTGTGCCAGGCGCAGAAGGTCGAGCAGAGTCGACCCGTCGAACGAAGGCGTCTCCAGCTTTCCTGAACTTGGGAAGGGAGCCGAGGGTGACACGAGGGGAGAGATCGGAGGAGCATCCCCGATAGAGAGAAGCACGGCCAGTACAGGACTGGGCTGGTAGGATACAGAGGCTCTCTGGCATGAGGGACCTGGCGAAAAGGTATATCGCCGAGGCTTGGAAGAAACAGGCGAAGTACTATAACGCCAGGCGATCTCCTCGAACCTTTCAAGTGGAAAAGGCAGCGGATATTGTCGTCGGCGGTCAATTACGGGGCCGCGAAATTGACCCCGCGATTCGACGAACCCTATACGGTTTCCAAGAAAATATCCTCGGTAGTGTACGAGTTAGTAGATGAAGCCGGAAGCTCGGTGGGCAAACTACACGTGAAGGACTTGAAGGCCTTTCATCCCGCCGAAGGAGCCACTACTAATTCTGCTTATAACATTACAGAGACCGAGGATCATGGCGGAGCAGCAGAAGGAATTGGAGCGGGCGGAGTGCCGAGAAGAATCGGCGCCGAGCCCGCCAACGCCGCTCGCGATAGAGGGACAGGAGAAGGCGGCGGGCGAGAGCAATCTCCCTGCCGTAGTCCCGACACCGGCGAAGAGGAGTCTGCCGGCCATCGGAGTGGGCGCTCTGGGAGCCCTCGGCCTGCGGCCAGAAGACGTGGCCGTCCTGCGGGTCCTATTGGACTGGGAGAAGGTGCGAGCGGAGGAGGAGCACCTCCTCAGCGAGACCCTGGAGAAGGGTCTCCAGGTTCCGGCGGTTCGGGAAAAGGGATCGGCGGCCATGGAGGTCGATCCGCTCCCGGACGCGCCGGGACTCAGGGTCGGGGCACTCGGAGATTAGGCGGCTGAAGTGGAAGAGGCCTTGGTGGCTGTCGAGGTCATCTCGACACCGGCGCTTCCTCGGAAGGTCAGGGTGAACCCCTGTGACCAGATGGCGCCGGACGCACCGCCCAGCGGAAGGCCGGGAAAGATTCTTCCTCAACCACCCTGCCGAGAGGATCGGCGGGGAAGCGGCGGCCAAGGGACCGACGCGGAAGAGGAGGAATCCTACCCGGGACAGGGTTGGCTGAGCAAGACGGAGTGGAGGCGCCTACAGAGAAAGGCGTAGAAGGAGAGGGAGAAAACCAGGAAAGCGGAGGAGGCCCGCTCTGGTACTCCCGTCTCCGGCCCCGTCGCGGGAAACAAACGACGAGAGCGGTCCCGTAGCCGTGACGAATGTCCGGGACCGGAGAAGCGTCAACGGACTCGATCCGAGAGTCGTCCTCGGGACAGCCTCGAGCTGACGGTGACCGCCAGCGCTCGTGGAGCGCTTGCGGCCGTCCGAGGTCGAGGAGCTGGCCCGGAGGATTCGTTCCGGAGAAGTCTGCTCCCGCCATCCGACAGAACAGCGGAGCCGTACGCTGAGTCGTTGGACGTGTTGGGACTGCGGCAAGGAAGGGCACCGCATTGCACAGTGCACGCGCCCTTCCCGATCCGGCTGCCGCGAGTGCGACAGCCGGAAATCGGGAACGGGAAAGTATCCTGCCTGTGCCGCGAAGCGCGCTTTCAGCTCCAGCTCAGAGAGGATGTAGGCAGAACGGCTATCGCCAGTAATTGGCGACGCCGAATCCACCTGAGCCGGATTGAAATCTCCGTCGACCCAGATGCCCACAGACCCACATGCCCACGGCCTAGTTGCGCACAGACTGAAATCTCTGACGACCCAGATGCCCACGGACCCACATGCCCACGACCCACTTGCGCACAGATTTTCATCCCACGAAAAACATTAAACGGTAATGCCAAAGAACTATACATATTTTCAGACGATTTTTTAAATAAATAAATTGCTCTCACTTTCGTTCATCTTGCTCTATTGTTAATTTTATTTAATTATATCACAGTATTTTTTATTGTGATATGCAAAACTGATTTCTACTTGGCTTGATTATAAACATAGACGCAACCATGTCTACGTCGAGGATGGCAAAATTCATACTTAAACTTTTTTATTTTCTGTTCATATATTATATCCGTTCCGAATATTAAGGCTGTACAGGTCCTGTATATTGAGCCAGTTTCAATGCGAAATCATTACTCAGAAGTGTTGCTATCATAATGTGAACATTGCTTAAATAAATATAATAACATGATGGATACTTGCCTATTTGTATTTATAACTGATACTCGCTGTACTTGAATTATAAACAAACATATCGTCCGACATCATATAATCAAGCCAAGTAGAAATCAGTTTTGCATATCACAATAAAAAATACTGTGATATAATTAAATAAAATTAACAATAGAGCAAGATGAACGAAAGTGAGAGCAATTTATTTATTTAAAAAATCGTCTGAAAATATGTATTGTTCTTTGGCATTACCGTTTAATGTTTTTCGTGGGATGAAAATCTGTGCGCAAGTGGGCCGTGGGGATGTTGGTCCGTGGACATCTAGGTCGCAAGAGATTTCAGTCTGTGCGCAACTGGGCCGTGGGCATGTGGGTCTGTAGGCATCTGGGTCGACAGAGATTTCAGTCTGTGCGCAAGTGGGCCGTGGGGCGCACCTGGCGCCCAACACTCCGGTTTAGTTCGAATCTCGAATATTTTTCGGATTTCAGCACATTGGGAGCGGCCGCTGGACGGCATACGTCACAATATATTGTGTTTATTTCTTCATTTCGCTCCCTTTCCTTAGGCTATTGCAACTATTTGGGGCGGTAAGGTACGTTTCGCGGTAGTGGGTACAGGTTCAGGATTTGAGTCGCTTCCGGTTTGAGTGTTACTGTTCGTATTCTTATGTTGTGGATTCCGCCAGATTTTACGGGTACATGGCTGTATTAAAATCTTTACGGCCGATATCAGGCAGAATCTATTCCAATACCCGAGAAACACGACGGCTAGTAGCGTGATTCCTCCTAAAGTGGTGTATGTCATTATCTTATGCTCACGTGTTTCTCGGTGATGCGTTTCTATCTCATTCAATTCGTTAGTCAGTTGGTTGAGGGATATCTCGTTTTTCCTGAATCTAGGGATAATCGCATCCTTAGAATGTATTTCCGGCTTTATCGCGTTATTCTTAGTATAATATTCCCGTGCTCCAGGGACCACTTCATTGATGTCTAATGAAATTGAGGGTTCATAGAAATATTGTTCAGGATTTTCGATTATTTCTGTCCCTATTAAAGTCATGTCATTAGTGCAGGCGTTGCAACCACGTCGCAGCTGTAGTATACCGCCTCCGCTGATTTTAATTGTTTCACTGAGGTTTCCCTCGCAAATAATCTTCAGGTCCTCAGTCTCCATTGCAGCGAAGAACCATCCTTTGAATCCGTTTAGATACCCACACGGGATTCGCCGTTGACCCCATCCTGATGTCGCAGCTAGGGAGCACTTCTTTATTCGGATTTATTAGCAAAGAGCTTTCGCAGCTGGGTCTCATGTTACTGCGATAGAGAGGATGGTTGGGTGGGCAAACATCGAAATCTCTTGTTTGTCGGCATCTGACCAGATAGTCTTGGTCGGTTGTCATGAAGAGCTCGAGGTCGATAGACATAATTATGAACGGCTTATTAGGAACTATATAGGCAAATCTACTGATGTTTCCGTCATAGTTTTGGATTATTGGGCTAGGGTGAATTTTATATACGATGAAATGCTTTCTGACTAACAGTGGGATCTGCAGCTCGACCATCAGAAGGTTCTTCGAGCATCCTACCAGTATTCGAGATATTGCGGCAAGCTCTTCGTTTTGATTATTGTGGCGTCAGGTAGGGAATTCATTGTTGGGATTTAGTCTGCGAATTTCTTCGGTTAGCCTCGTAAGTTGGTCCGGGCTGATCAGATCAGGATGGATAATCCCCAATTTCGCGAAATACACAGCAGTGACAAGGGTTTTCAGACACTCGTTATATTCATCTACGTAGTTGCGTAGGGCTTGCTCATTGTATACTCCATTATTGTTATTTCCTCGGAGTTCTGGTGGGCTTTATCCCAAGCGTTTTGGGTGTGTTTGTACATGGTGTCGGTTTTCTCGTTCAATTTATGCAGTCGGTCGTGAAGTTCGTGGATCTCTGATTGTCCTAGGTGAGTTTGTTTTTTGATTACGTGCACTATTTTACTTTGATCGCGGTATAGTTTATCTATTTCCTGGTTATAGTATTCCGCATCATCTTCAGTAAGCGTTCCGAACAACGTGTGACTGATTTGTCCTATAACTCCGAAAAGTGAACTTCTCTTTGTGAAAGGCAAGGAACCTGTGGGATCATACACATCGGGTGCTAGGTCCCCAACAAACCCCTCTAGTTGCTTTATGTATTTGCATGAACTATTCTTCTGCCTCTCAAAGTGTTCTATATCGATGATCCCTTTTCATAAAGCTCCTAGTTTCCCTTCGCACACCTCAAATGTCACGGGTAAGCTGGTTATCCCCTGTAATGCATGCGTAGTAATTTTAAATATGTTTACGAATATAGTTACTCTCCATTTCTTATCAGTTAGCCGGATATTGTGGAGCTGTTCGTAATATAGCCCAGCATTGTGTTCAAACCGCGTGATTACGTAGTTTGTTTGGTCTAGACTTGTTGCAATTCCAATGGTGCCCAACAGGATGATGATTCGCCGCAAGGACTCGATCATGTTTATTTACTGGCGGCCCACGGCCAACTTCAGTTTGTCCGTGTGTCTCGTGAACCGGTCTCCCTTGGTATTCTCTAGAATGACATTGTTATTCTCAGTGGTGTCGATCACTTTATACGGTCCGGTGTAGTGACCGTCGAGTTTGCTTGCTCGAGGTTCCTTCAAGGCGTACACCATGTCCCCGATTTTGTATCTTCTTGAGTTAACATTCCTGCCATACCTATCTTTGGAGCGCACCTTGAATTCTATCAAGTTTAGTCCTTCTATTTCTCTGATTTCGTTTAATCGTTTAATTAACTCAGTTAGATAAGTACCATATACGTCTAGTTTTTCCCCTTCCGGAAATGACGTGGGTGCCCGAGAAATTCTCTCGAATACTAACTCGTACGGGGTGAAATTCGTTGCTTCGTGCACCGGGATGTTATATGCAAACAAAGCGAAAGGAATTAGTTGGTCCCAATTGTCGTATTTCTGAAGGTAGTGCTTTAAGTATTCGATCAACACATGGTGGCTACGTTCTAAGGACCCGCTGATCTGAGGATGGTAATCAGACGTCGTGACATGTTTGATTTTTAAAATTTTTGCCATCTTCCGCAATAGTCTGCTGATGAAGCATCCTCCACGATCCGTTAGGATAATTTTAGGAGCCCCATAAGTTGCGATAACATGTCTTGCTAAGGCGCCGGTTATAGTTGCTGCACTGATGTTTGGTATAGGAATGCCTATGCAATATTTAGTCAGATTGTCTTGGACAGTGAGGATGTGTCGATTTCCTTCGGGCGTAATAGGTAGAGGCCCCACAGTATCGAGGGATATTTTTCCGAAAGCCTCCGAAGGCGTATCCGTAATGATCATGGGTTCCCTGGTTTTCGCCCGTACCACTTTTTGTTCCTCGCAGCTTTTGCAAGCCCTTACGTATTCCTGGACGTTATGCCGCATTTCTGGCCAGTAGTACCTTTCCCTTATACGCCGGTATGTTTCCGTCACTCCCTTATGTTGTCCCACTAGGCTATCATGTGTTTCCTTGATTATCTTCCCCCTCAGTTCTTCTGAGGGCACTTGCACTGTATCGTGGCGTAGCATAATGGTGACATCGCTATAAGAGAATATCTTGGTCAGCATTCTTTGCAATGTGCCAGATGGTAGTCTACTCATTATGTCATCTGCGTTGGAGATTCTGAGTGTGTCGATCCCGGTGGTTCTCATTGCTAGTTTCAGGTTGCGTAATTGTTCCATGATATCTTCGCTTGAAGTCTTGTCCAAGTGGTATGTTTTACATACGATACTGAATATTCAATATTTTCCCCGCTTGGTGATTAGGATCAGGCCTACCTGTGGATTGTGTTCCAGAAGATCGTCCGGGTTTATGATCCCTAGGTCCTTCAGCAGTTTGCTGATACGGGTTTGTCATTTCGCAATCAGCGGAAATGAAGTGAGCGTAGTTGTCCTTCGTGAACGTTAGACGCTTGCGGCTATTCCTTTGATTCATTCCTGTGCCTTCTGGTGCAGGTTGATCTAATGGCCAATTTCTTCACCTTCGGATACAATTTATCCTGCGGATAAACTTCTAAAACTTGAAAATGATTGGTTAGCTGGGGATTTATCCGGAGGATAAATTTCATCCGAAGGTGAAGAAGTTGGCCATAAGTCGCTCGCTAGTTGGATAGAGGTTCCCTTTCGTTTGGTTGGTATCTCCAGGTTTAGTTCGGTTATCCCGTGCTGACTGTTGCTATTGTCTGAGTCAGGCGGTTCGCTTGTTGCTATTGGTGTATTTGGTCCTTCAGCTTCCACGTAGGGTGTCGACCTTGCTACTGGTGGGGGGTCGTTTAACCCTTGTCTATTGGGAGTTTCCATGTTGCGTTTAGTGTTTCGAATTGGTTCTAGTATTCCTTCCATACTTCATATATTGCCATTTATTTCCCTTACGGGGTACAGCACGGACTCCCGCTCCGCTTACATCAAAACTTAAATCTACTACACACACTATTTACACTTCACATACATCCACGCTCTCTCTCGCACACCTCACGTCTCGCCCGCCAATAGGAGAAAAAGAAAATTAAAAAAGAAAAAACTCCTTCGCTCATTCTTTCTACACTCATTCTCACTCTCTCCCCTCTCACACCTCCGACCTCCGTTTCCGCCGCTCTTTTACTACTCCCCCCTAAATTTCCTTCCCTCTCTCCTCCCTTTCTTTTCTAATCCTTTCTATTTCCACTAGCCATTCTTCCCCCTGTCCTTTCTCCCCCAACACTTCCTCTCTCATCTCTTGCCATCCTCTGTCCAACCCCAACCCCGAGCATACCTCCCATACGTGTTCCCATGTCTCTATTCCATACCCACATATTCTGCACCTCTTCTTCTCTTCCTTCTCCCAGTATAACCCTCCATTCATCTCATCTCCTAACCTAAACCTCGCCACTCTGCTCCACCTCTCCTTCTTCCATCCCCTCTTCAGATAATCCGGTACCCCATTCCCCTTAACGAACTTATACTCCTTGTTCCCCTTCGCTTCGGTTATCCTGTCCCATCTTTCCTCCCTCTGTTTCCTCCTTTCTACGTTCATTATCTCCTCTCCTCTCATGTTTCCTGA
>JARQTD010000859.1:23488-38965 GCA_030142515.1 Cephus sareptanus | reverse complement strand
CAATTGTCATAACGCGTGGACGTACCGTTTAGCACCGGCAAATCTGACCAACGAACCATCCTAACTACCTTTTCTAAGTCAGCATTCACGGAATCTCTATAACTCTCAACCGCTCCTTTTTCATATTGAACGTAAGAACTTAACCATATTCCGCGTATTTATAGAGCGATCGTAACAATATATATACAGAATGTATCGATCGCTCATTCGCTGATCCCGAAATACCGTGTATCCATAATACGCGTAAAACAATATAGAGGTATTGCACCGGGAGCTGCAGCAATCTACTGACGCACACCGTTCCAGGCTGCATCACCATCTCGCCATCGTGATGTAAGGGTTAGAGATACGTATCATGTTACTATATTTTACAATCCGCGGCTACCAGAAGATCGCGCCAATCTTTTACAGCATCGAACTCGTCGATATCTCTACCTATGAGTTGCACGCTGATATTCTTTCCGACGCGACCATCCTGCAGCAGTGCCTCACAGCTCTCGTCGCGAAAAATGGCCATACATCGTACGTGTCGAATGTTGCGTCGGGATGCTGTTCGCGTGTCCATTGCGTAGCACGCCAAATTGATCGACTCCTCCTCGTGCTCTCCCTCCTCATCGTACACGTCGTGGCTTGTATAGACATTCCACGTGTCGTCGAGTGCTTCCAGGTACGCGTAAAGTCCGCTGGGCATGCTGACCACACTCGTTCGGCATTACTTATATTTCAGGTGTGGTGGACCATCCCGCGTCGGCAGGGTAACGCACCCTATAAACTCTGTCAGGCTGCAGCGTTTCTCCAGAGTGTGTAGTGCTGTCTCGTATGCCCGCATAGCCCTCAAACACCATAGGGTGACGCAGCTCTCGCGTAATTTCTCGAGGTGGTTGAATTCCGCCAGCCACGCCTGCGATTCCAGACGCATAGGTGCGTGACGCGGTAATTCCTCCGGTGTGGGCCGTCCACACCTGCTCCTCAGCATCGCTAGGGCTGATCTGGTCATTGGTCGTCGATACGTGATGCGGCACTTGGGACTACCATCGTTGGACATACGCCACTCGTCTTTTGCCAACGACTCGTGGGTGCATATGCGCTGTGCGTAAGGGCTATCGTTACAATGCAAATTACAAATAAAACCCATCGTCACGCTACACCGTGTGAAATCGCGGTATCCCTTATCCAGTATAGCCGCTATAGATAGCTCCGGTAGTATCACAGGTCTGACACCAGAGGCCCAACCCTTACAGCAGATCATGTCGGGGTTATCGCCGTATAGATCATCAGCGTCCAGCGCTCCCGGTTTCGACATGTATATCGAGAGTAACGGTACACCCGTTAAATGACCCAATCTCAGCCACTCTCGTATGGTATCTTCTTCTGGATACTGCTCGGGGTTTGCGTAACGATAGAGGACCCGTGTCTTCGCCCTCTGTATACGCCTATGCCGCAAGAATTCATCGCCGACGTAGTGCGCCATTTCTTCCTCGTACAGTTTTATAAATTTGTTTGTTCAGTGTACCTCTGTAACGATTCTACTGGTTTTCTCAGACTGTACATCAGTGGACGCTCGAGCGTGCCAGGCCGCTTGTTTTCTTTTTTACCGGATACCGCTGGATCATGTTAACGCTGATGTAGATGCACGCAGCAGTGAATCACTCGCTATAGGGTATCGGTATCTAACCATCTCTGATACATCCTGCGGTATCAGCAGAATACTCTGTCAAGACCATATCCTCTTTGTTCTTTGTACCCTATGAAAACGGTGTGTGACGATCTGTTCTTAGATAACGCATTAGACAGTACTGCTCAGACACCCGCACTGTTCGTATGCTAACGTTTCCTATAATCATGTACAAGAAGCAAGTACTACTGTCCACTGTGTACGGGTTAAACCGCTCATTTTCGAAACAACTAATCACCGGCTTCTCTTTAAATCGCTCGGAAAGTTTGTCGCCTGTAATACGCATCGTTAACCAAGATTATTCCGGTGTGGAGTTTGAACCTAGCGACTGGGGCATCGTTTCCGAACACTTCTCCGTCATCGACAAATTCTTCATCGCAGAGGACAACATCAAGGAAGTACCTGAGGATTTTAACACGCCTATTTCCATGCCCGCTCACGAAATAATCTTCACGTACTCATATGGTGAGCGGGCTATTATTTTCAAACCATCGGTGCCAGCATCTACGAGTAACGGCGACTCGGACATTAAAAGAGCTAGAGCGTACACATCCGTGGTCGTAATGAAAAGGGTGTCGTACCTCAATCTCCAAAGCGTCTTGTACTGCGTGACCGTCCAAATAAACAGACTACGCGAGATCGCCGACAGCTCTACAGCTGCAAAGACACGCTGACTGCGGAGCTCGATCGCCGCGGGGATGACGCCTCCAGGAACAACATATTGGACGATCTTCGGCTGGTTTTGGAAAAGAAAGGCCTGTGGTCGCCGGCTCTTTACCAGTTATTGGTGAAGCTACTCTCCCTGTATAACTATGAGCACCTCTCCTTCGTGCGGAGCACCACGGCTGCCCAAAATGGTCATGCTTAAGGCTTTATTCTCTTAATAAAATTGTACAGCTACTGTTTCTTGCAATACACAATATATATTGTAACGTTTCAGGATAGTGCAATTTCGTACGCTCCTTATGAGTGTACGAAATGGGAAGTAGGTAAGTGCTCGGGGCTGGCGGCTTTTAAACATGTAGTCGACACAGGTGGGTAACGTAAAATAACAAAATTTTATTAAATAATCGATAATTGGTACAGAATTTTGATAATTGGAGTCAAATAATCCGTGGTAATCGATGGTCGGTATTGTAGGGAACAGTATTGTCTCGTAACTAGCCTATGTTTGTTTTTCTATCCCTGTCTCTCTCTGACCTGTATGTGAGGTGCAGAGGAGCTGCCGGTGTTGGTTCGATAGCCTTAGTGGCGTTTTGTCTTCCTATGGGATATGGCACTCTGTGCGACGTAACTACCCAAGGCGCGGATGATAGATACAAAATAGCGTTGACAAAAGTTTCTGTAGAAGATCACGGTGGTCTTTGCAGAACTTATACAATTCTCCTCTACGTTACAGTCTAATCGGAAATAGTGAATACTAAATTTCCGTAGCCCGTCGACTCGATTATGTACTTCGGGTATTATGACACGAATATGCGCTAACCTGACGGATTCGCGGAATATGCCGAGGTTTCGCGATACTTTATCAACGCGACTTGATTTCGTCGGTTCAACTTTCGATTCGCCTACGTTTTATCCCCTCTAGGGATTCGGACGTACGATTTACTCGCGATTATCTCCTCTAAGGAGTTCGATTTGTAACTTACTTATTCGATCGACTTGAAATGTCGTATTTCACGAATGGTAATCCGATAGTTATTAGCGGGAAGCGCTAATCATCTATCGGATTACTTTGGTACTATCCTCCCGCATTTTCACTTTCGGGAGACGTTCTCCCTCTATCGGCGCGTGTTTATACTAGCCGCGTGTTCCCGTCGTCCCATTGTAACGCGTGCGCTCACAGTACAGGAGTACTGAGAGGTCGATCGTTTTGTCACGTTACAATATATTTAAAATACCTATTTTTCTTTTTTTTTCCCCTCCACCCCCATCTCCTCATCTTGTCAATAATAGTGGCGGGCGGGGTAAATAAAACATTAAGCGTATTACTCTATGCAGGGTTCAGGCTGATCATCGAAAATGTATCACGCCAGACAGCTTTATAATATATAACGTTTCTTACAAATACACCGTGTTCTACTGCACCACGGTACACTTACCTCCTTAGGATGATTAAAAAAATTACCGACCGGTGGTCACTGCATGATTACCGACCGCAATAGGCCCCTGGGGACATGCAACGCTGCTGCTACTTGGGGTTTCGGGCCTTAGGATCAGGGACGCGTGGTGGGGGGTCCACCGCAGTGGTGAGGGGGAGGGGGAAAGACGGTCACATGGGTGGAGGGATAGCGCTATAGTGCAGTGCGGGAGGACACAACGCGGTGCACTCTATGACTCATAGGGGCACTGGTGGGGGTTCGTTGTGACGGCCAGGAGTGGTGTGTATCTACTCATGTTTGATTTTAAAAATGTTTTCCATTTTCTGCAATAGTCTGCTGATGAAGCATCCTCCACGATCTGTTAGAATAATTTTAGGAGCCCCATAGGTTGCGATAACATGTCTTGCCAAGGCGTCAGTTATAGTTGCTGCTCTGATGTTCGGTATAGGAACGCCTTTGGGCGTAATAGGTAGAGGCCCCACAGTATCGAGGATTATTTTTTCGAAAGCCTCCAGAGGCTTATCTGTTGCCAATCAAAAAGCCGGTACACGGAGCCATCGCGGGGGGTGGGGAACCACTTTTTCTTAAAGAAATAACGACCAGTTATTGATTATCCTTTTATTGCTTTAGAGCTGACATCACTTGATACAAGTTTTCTGGAAGCGAACAACGAGCGAGAGGTCAGAACACATCCCCATCATGAGCGACGGCTACGGGCTCTCTCATTCTCACAACAAGCGATTTCGAGAATATATCACCTACGGGCGATTCGACTCAAGAGAGATATGTCAAGCCCATAGACACGGGGATCTTTCATTCTCACATTACACAGTATGTGAGAATATATCGCCTACTAGCGATTCGACTCAAGAAAGATAGATCTAGCCCCTTCGGTCCAGTAGGCCCGACCACCAAAAATGTTAACTTTGACTTTTCTTAGAACATTCCCACTGCCATCGCCCATGACGAAAAGAATCCGACATCCGCCCGAATACGCACCACTCGCTCTTGCGCTCACTTCACTACTACCCCATCCATTGTCGCTACCTTTCTTACTTCTCCCGATAATTGAAACACAAAAAATATCTCCGTATATTTTGTTATTGATATTTCTTTCCTTGGTAGCGTTGCTATTTCAAACTTTAATCTATAAACAATCAGAATTTATTAATTTAGAAACGCGATGAACAAATCTATCTTGACTATAAATATTAATGAAAGGATAAACTATAATTACTGAAAAACATTAATGCGATTGCCAATAGTATCCGTGATGATCATGGGTTCCCTGGTTTTCGCCCGTACCAGTTTTTGTTCCTGGCAGCTTTTGCAAGCCCTTACGTATTCCTGGACGTTATGCCGCATTTCTGGCCAATAGTACCTTTCCCTTATACGCCGGTATGTTTTCGTCGCTCCCTTATGTCCTCCCACTAGGCTATCATGTGTTTCCTTGATTATCTTCCCCCTCAGATCTTCTGGGGGCACTTGCACTGTACCATGGCACAGCGTAATGGTGACGTCGCTATCAGAGAATACCTTGGTCAGCATTCTTTGCAATATGCCAGATGGTAGTCTACTCATTACGTTATCTATGTTGGAGATTCTGAGAGTGTCGATCCCGGTGGTTCTCATTGCTAGTTTCAGGTTGCGTAATCCTTCCATGATATCTTCGCTTGAAGTCTTGTCAAAGTGGTATGGTTTACAAACGATACTGAATATTCGATGTTTTCCCCGCTTGGTGATTAGGACCAGGTTTACCTGTGGGCTGTGTTCCAAAAGGTCGTCCGGGTTTATGACCCCTAGGTCCTTCAGCAGTTTGCTGATAGGGGTTGTCATCTCGCAATCAGCGGAAATGAAGTGAGCGTAGTTGTCCTTTGCGAAAGTTAGATACATGCGGCTATTCCCGAGATTCATTTCTGTGCCGTCTGGTGCGGGTTGATCTAAGTCACTCGCTAGTTGGATAGAGGTTCTGTATAGTCGAAAGTCCTTCATTGCGAAGTTTCTTCGTTATTTCGAATGAATTTTTCGTGTTGATTATAAAGGGGTATGATTCTCTTTTTTTTTAATTAAAAACACACATGGACTGAGCCATGAAATAAGGTTAATGTTTATTAGCTCATATGGGAAAAGCCTGGCGGCATAAAAACCTACATCGATACGAGAATAATAATTTCATGATATACTGATCCACGCGTTAAATTAAACGTACAATGCGCGTTTGTCTCGCACTATCGTAATCACACGCGTATTATGTTCGGTTGTGTCGTTCTTATACTAGAAAGGATCTTGAGCTGTTGCCGTCATTCGGGAAAAATTATCGACTGTTAAAGATCCGAGAATCTAGAGCCGTTGCCGTTCTCAGGATCTCAATAATAATGTATGGCTTTCGTCAACTTCGCTAAGTTGGTTGCGTATATGTTTGAGGCCCATCGCGTAGTCTCAACATGTTCCTGTGTCGCTTGGCGACCACCAGCACCACCGTCACCGCCGTTACCACTATCACTTTCACTAACACCTTCATCACCACACGATTCCACGACACTACTCCTCTTGATCACGGTGGTCGCTTTTATACCATGTATTTTCAAGCTGTTTATTTCGGGCAAGAGCACCTTCCGTTTTCTGACCACCGACGACAATATCAAAAAACAACGTAGACGACGTTGGTGATGATAATAACACTGACAATGTAGAGTACTGTATAGCAGTACCAGTAACGGCGCTACCAAAATACATTTTTTCAGTCACCATACAGGTTCCCTTTCCTTTGGTTGGTTGAGGTATCTCCAGGTTCAGTTCGGTTATCTCGTGCTGACTGCTGCTATTGTCTGAGTTAGGCGGTTCACTTGTTGCTATTGGTGTCTTTGGTCCTTCAGCTTCCACATGGGGTGTCGACCTTGCTACTGGTGGGGGGTCGTTTAACCCTTGTCTATTGGGAGTTTCTATGTTCGGTGTTTCGAATTGGTTCTAGTATTCCTTCCAAAGTTATTAATTCCGTTTCTATTTGTTCCCGTTCAGTGTAGCATTCTTCGATTGATCTTTCGATGTTTGCGAGCCGACGATGGGCTGAGGCGGACAGAGGAATATTGACCCAAATGTCGTTTGAGGCGTCATTGTTCGCGGTTCCTTCACCCGCGTCGAGGTAATCATCTGTATCCTCCGAATCCGACGAAAGTTCAATCAACATAGGTTGAACTCTTGGTGTGGTCGTTCGTCGTTCCGAGCTAGCTCTGTGCTGACTTTCGGATAGTTCTGGGTCTGGCACCCCTCCTTGAGTGTCTTTGCGGATCTTCTCGTTATTTCTAGCGCCGTCTTCCTCCTTGCTGCGAGTTCTGATCCTAGTTCGTGCAGCTGGACCATACCAAGGATCAGGTATCATGCTACGCTTTCTTATGTGTATTGGTGATTGATATTCTTCGTCTGACTCTATCGGCGTTTCTTGTCCCAGAGTATCTTCCGAATCTGTTTCTAGCGTTTCAAAGTCTCGTAAGGATCTCGTGGTGAGCGGGGTATTGTCACGTTCCTTACTTGCTTCTGTTACCTCTGCAGACCGTGGTTTGTTATCTCGTTTGTATTGACTTCGTGTAGTGAGTGGACATGCTATCGTTTCCCCACTAACCGTATCGCGTGGGTTTCGTGATAAGGCGTCGGCGTTTAAATTAATTTTCCCTGTGTTGTACACCACACTGTATTGGTATTCTGCAAGTTTTAACCTCCATCCCATCAGCCTTGAAGTTGGGTATTTAACTGAGTGGAGCCACACTAAAGTTTGGTGGTCGTTCACTAAGACGAATTTTCGTCCATATAAATATCGTCAGAAACAATTGACTGCATAGACCATGGCTAGGAATTCCTTCTCAGTGGTAGAGTAGTTTAGTTCTGCGCCATTTAGTATCCATGACGCGTATCCTATCGGTAGGTCTTGCCCTACGGTTCCTTGGTTTAATACAGCACCTATCGCGTGTCCCGACGCATTAGTAGTCAATACAAAGTTTTTTAAAGTCAGAATATTGCAAGATTGGTTCTTGGCAGATGGCATCTCGGAGGTCTTTGAAACTCTTCTGTTGCGACTCTGTCCATTCGAATTTCATCGTCTTTTTCAGAAGGTCAGTTATTGGCTTGACTCGCTTGGAGTAATCCTTACTGAACCTTCTGTAGTACCCTGTGACTCCGAGGAACTGCTTGCAATTGGTAGCGGTTCTGGGTGTAGGGTACTCCTTTACCGCTTTAATAAGTCGCGGGTCTGGTTTGACCCCTGCACCGCTTATGGTGTGCCCTAAGTATACTACTTCCTTCCTCAGGAACCACATTTCTCGAGTTGCAACATGAGGTTCGCTTTTCTTAACACGAAGAGTAACCTTCTAACCTTCTAACCTTGACTCCATGTTCTTTCAAGGAAGCTGCGTATACTATTATGTCGTCCAAATAGACAAACAGTTCCGTTCCTTGGAGACCGGTCAGTGCAGCGTCCATCAGACGCTGAAAGGAGCGTTTTTTAATCCAAAAGGTATTCAAAGAAACTCGTAATGACCGTAAGGTGTCGTAAACGCAGTCTTTTGTTTGTCTTCTGCCCCTACCTTTATTTGGTGAAATCCGCTAGCTAAGTCAAACACCGAAAAATATTTCGCTCCTCCCAGTTGGTCTAGGATTTCGACGATGTTAGATAGAGGGTAGGGATCGCCAGTACTTATAGGCCACTCCTGGCCGTCACAACAAACCCCCACCACTATCCCCCATGAGTCACGGAGCGCACAGCGCTCTGACCCCCCACACTGCGCTATGACGTCACCCTCTTCATCCATATAGCCTGTTCTCCTCACCCCCTCAGTCATGTGGTGCCGCCCCACCATGCGGTCCTAAGGCCCGAAAAATACCCAGCGGCGTTGCATGTCCGCAGGGCCCTATCGCGGTCGGTAACTATGCATTGATCCCCGGTCGGTAACATTTTTTTAATTATCCTAAGGAGGTAAGTGTAGCCGAGTAAGGCAGAACCTGTGTTTTGTAAGAAACCTTATATATTTTATAAAGATGTAACGCGTGATATATTTTCGATTATTAGCGTATTGTTGACACGAATCGCTACCTGTTTTAAGTAGTAAAAGCATGGCCTGATCGATCGGCAAGGCATAGGGGCCCCGATTCTGCCCACTGCCCAAGTCGTGTGACTTTATGAATGTTATGCTGACGACATTCTCCGAGCAATGATGTAATCATGGTTCAGATCGCATTTGAAGAATCTCTTTATCTCGGCGAAGTCTAAATCCCTGCAGGTGTGCGGTAGCGTCGTATAACGCCCGTTTTTAACGATGACCGTGATGCAGAGATGAACATCGTACAGAGGAAAAGATATGGGGAAATGGATGTGCAGGAGACAAAAAAAGAAAAATAGGTTTTAAATAAAAATATATTATAAACATATTGCAAGATACATCAATCATATAGTTTTATTAAGAAAATAATCGTTATGCATGACTGTTCTGGCCCTCCATGGTGCTCCGCACGAAGGAGAGGTACTCGTGGTTATACAGGGAGAGCAGCTCCACCAATAATTGGTAAAGCACCGGCGATCACAGACCTTTCTTCTCTAGAACCAGTCGAAGATCGCCCAATATCTTGTCCCTGGAGGCGTCATCTCCGCGACGGTCGAGTTCCGCAATCAGCGTGTCTTTACAGTTATTAGCACTGTCAGTAATCTCGCGTTGCCTGGTTATTTAAACGGTCACGCAGCGCAAGACCCTCTGGAGATTGACGTAGGACACCCTCTTCATCACGACCGTGGGTGTGTACGCCCTAACTCTTTTAACACCCGAGCCATCGTTGTCCGTAGACACCGGCATTGCCGGTTTGAAAATAATAGCCCGCTCACCGTATGAGTACGTGAAGACTAGCTCATGAGCGGCCATGAGAATAGGAGTGTTAAAAGCCTCGGGTACCTCCTTGATGTTATCCTCTGCGGTGAAGAATTTGTCGATGACGGGGAAATGTTCGGTGATGATGGACCATTCGGTAGGGTCAAACTCCACGCCGGAATAATCTTGATTAACGATGCGTATCACAGGTGATAAGCTTCCCGAACGGTTTAAAGAGAAGCCGGTGATTACTTGTTTCGAAAACGATCGGTTCAGACCGTACACAGTGGACAGCAGTACTTGCTTCTTGTACATGATTATAGTAAATGCTATTATGCGATCGGTTCGATGGTCTGAGCAGTACTGTCTCATGCGACATCTAAAAAACAGGTCATCGAAATATCATCGAACATAACCCCCACCACCATAGCCACACCCCGTTTTCATAGGATACAGCGAACAAAGAGACTATGGCCATGATAGAGTATACTGCTGATACCGCAGGATGTATCAGAGATGACGAGATGCTGATATCCTATAGCGAGTGATTCACGTGAATCACGGTACTGCTGGGTACATCTACATCAGCGTTAAGATGATCCTGTAAAAAAGAAAACACGCGGTTGGGGCACGCGCGAGCATCCAGCGATGTACAGTCTAAGAAAAGCAGTAGAATCATTAAAACGATACACTGAAAAATTTACCGACAGACATCGAAGAAAAAGAAATGGCTCACTACGACGAAAAAACGATTTTTTGAGGCATAGACGTATGCAGTGGGCGAAGACACGAGCCCTCTATCGGCACGCAAACCCTGAGCACGATCCAAAGAAAGAGGCCGTACCTGAGTGGTTGAGATTGGGACATTTAACGGGTGTACCGCTAGTCTCAATATACATGTTGAAACCAGGAGCGCTGGACGCTGATGTGTTATATAATGATAACCCCGACATGATCTGTCGTAAGGGCTGGCCGTCATGAGTGGTTGGCGAAAGAGGAATGGCGTATGTCCGACGATAATAGTCCCAGATGCCGCATCACGTATCGACGCCCTATGGACAAATCAGAGCTAGCGATGTTGAGGAAAAGGTGGAGCAGGCCCACACCGGAAGAACTACCGCACCGTGCACCTATGCGTCTGGAGTCGCAGGCCTGGCGATCGGTATTCAATCATCTCGAGACATTACGCGAAAGCTGCGCCACACTGTGGTGCCTGAGGACTAAGCGGGCGTACGAGACAGCGCTATGTACTTTGGAGAAACGATGCTGTTTGACAGAGTTTATTGGGTGTGTTACCCTGACGACACAGGATGGTCCACCGCACCTAAAATATAAGGAATGCCGAACAAGTGTGGTCAGCATGCCGGGCAGTCTTTACGCGTACCTGGAGGCACTCGACGATACGTGGGAAACCTATACACCCCACGACGTTTACAACGATGAGGAGGGGGAGCACGCTGAAGGACCGAACAATTTGGCGTACTACGCAATGGACACACGAACAGCGTCCCGACGCAACATCCGGCATATACGGTGTATGGCAATTTTTCGCGACGAGAGCTGCGAAACACTGCTGCAGGATGATCGTGGCGGAAAAGATATCAGCGTACAACTTATCGGTGGTGATATCGACGAGTTCGATGTTGTAAAAGACTGGTGTGATCTTTTGGTACCAGACGATTGTAATTGATAAATATAAATAAAGTAAAAAGAAAACCTATGTACGCAGGGCAGTATGATTCGTATCTCTAACCCTACACTACGATAGCGAGATGCTGATGCAGCCTCGAACGGTGTACGTCAGCAGATCGCTGCAGCTCCCGACGCAACACCTCTATACCGTTTTTTTCCGTATTATGGATGCGCAGTATTTCGCGATCGGCGAACGAGCGACCAATAATATGTAATTCATTTTTACGATTAAAACATTTCTATCCGATTTTTGACGAATAACGATCCTATAAGAAAGTCGTGCCATTTTTTTGCTGATTCAACTGTATCGTATGGTATTGTTTTGAAATTAATATCACCGCAGCTGTAAGACGTCCGCGGACTAGACGTACCCTGTTTTAGTTCGTATCACGACGTCTCGGCAGATAGTCTGATCACTTACAGCAATCACCAGCTTTAAGCAAAGACAAAAAAATATCATCTTTGGGAAATATTCGCAACTGTATCCTCGATTTCGTCAAGACACGCCGCTTGAATACCCCTAGAAACCCAAGATTATTTTTACCGGTGTGGTGTCGCGAGTTAAGATATTTCGGTTTTCGTATGCTAACGCGTAGATTAAAAAGTGTGTTTTCCCATTGTACTCTGCGCGTGCTAGCCAGGGGTCATGAAAGAGGATATTTCAAGAACGATCCGTACATACTTTCGTTAGCCGTAGCGTGTATCTACAAACGCGGAGTGCGCGATAGCCACATCACCAGGGCTATTATAACCGATCATCGATTCCACGAAGGTATGTATCTGCCGCTTACCAGTAATAGTTCCTAAATAAATTGCCTTTTTTAAAAAACTAAATAAATTTTACAAGAATTGACGCGCTTTCACCACGAAGGCGCACCCCAGGAAGAGCGGCTGCTCTTAGGGTGCCTCGATCATATAGAGGAGGTTTACCCGGAGCCCAGCACCAGCACGGCGACGGTGATACAATATGCTGACGGTAAAACATACACTTTTTTTTAAATTACGTCTAATTTACGTTTTTATTAAAAAAAAAGCGGCAGGTCCATCGACAACGCTAGACATACAATTGATGGAAGAAGAAGGAGAAGAAGACGAAGAAGAAGAAGAAACAGAAGAAGAATCGCTTCACGATACATGGGGTATGCGTTAAACAGCATCGGGGAAAAAAAAACCCGGTCTTTTTCATAATTTTTTACAGATGAGGTCATGGCAATAGTATCGGCCGGTAGCAATGACGACGACAACTACGACAATGGTGACGATGACCGCTCCACCATGTCCAGCGCTTCTAATGAGCACAATCAATGTAATAATGATAAATTTACAGACACCGTTGAAAACTCGTCTGTGTGAAAATAAAAAGTAAAAAAAAAGTTGTAGATCCGTTGGAGGATCCGTGCTCCCGCAGGAGCACGACGACGCGGAAGAACTGGTGCTGTGGGTTCTTAGGAACGGCGTGTACGAGGCAGCGGACGCCGACGAAGCGGCCGATGTATTAGCGGAGCGCGATCAGGCCCCGAGCGCCGCGGATACCGTCGAAGATGGTAACGTATAAAAAGGTAATCTTTAGCATTTAACGTTTTTTTTTTGTTGAAATTGCTAACTTTAAAAATGTAGGGGATGATGAAAACCTGTTAGACGCTGTATTCTCATACATCGGGTCGATGTTTAATCCTCGTGAGGAATGAGAAGTCAGTATGAGCCGAATACTCTTTCTTTTTTTTTGTTTAATAACCAAAAAATAATGAAACACTCTTTTTCCAAACGCTAAATGCGGGAGATGCTGGCTCGCGATATCAGACCGGCGGAGAACCCCTTCTTCGGTCGCAGAGTGGTGACGACGGAGACACCGACAACTATGGAGTCATCGATAATGACGTGTTACCGCCAGGGCATAGGTTTACCGTACAATCCGAAACGACGCGTTGCATAAATCGGTTTCGTTTAGACGGACGCGAAATAACAATGGCTAACAGGCGGCCGCCCCAAGATCCTGATACGAATGCCGTATCCTGGTTGTAGGGAGCGGTCCGAGATATGCACGCGTACCTTACAAGCTCGTGTACCGCGCGAGATTATATAGGTCTGACGATTGAATCAGACAGTTTTGCGTGCGGGGCCGCGTGGCATTCTGCTTCCGCGGGGAACTGCATGAGAGATGGAACGCTGTACGGCGTCAACGGGGTAAATTACAAAAACAATTCGCTCTCGAGCTTGTGACAAACGCTTGTGTAGACATACCGCCTGACGGTTGGGGTATTCCAGAAATTGATAAATTTCAAAGCTACCTAGCTACCGAAGGATATAGCCATTGTTGTTTACGAGTTTGACAGTATAGGCAGCGGTGGGAAACCACTGTACGAAGGATCGCAGATAGTCGATAGCGCGTACGGTTCAGGGAAACCACAGCAAACGCTCCGCATTCTGTATTATAATAATTTGCAGCATTATCAACCTATTTGTACGCAGTTTGTACTACGAAACGTAAAAGAAAAAGCCTAAAGCCGCCGACGCTGCTACTCAGCGGTACGAGCATCATAATGATGAAGACGGGTCGTGTAACTTTCATAGACAGTCTTAATTATTTTCATATGCCGCTGAGTGCACTACCAAAAGCATTCGGCCTCGCGGACGCAGTTGGTTTGAAACAAAAGGGTGTCTTCCCGCATCTGTTCAATACACCTGAGAATCAGCATTATATAGGTCCGCTACCGGCGCTCGAGTTTCATTCGTACCATACGATGTCGTCGGCTCAGCGTAACCAATTTTTAGCGTTGTATAATGAGTAGTGCTCTGCGGGATACGTGTTTAACTTTCTAACCGAGTTTATAGATTACTGTAGATGAGACGTTACCATTCTCAGACAGGCTTGCGTTTCTTTCCGCGGAATGTTTCTTCAGCACGGCAACGTTTGCCCTTTCTCGGAGAGCACCACCATAGCCTCGGCGTGTTCGAGAGTTTTTCGGAAAAACTTTTTGCGGGACGAGCAGATAGCTCTTTTACCGCCGGGCGGGTATCGATACGGTGAGAAACAATCGCGTAAGGCTGTCTTATGGCTTCTTTCGCTGGAGCATCGTTTGGGCTATGCCATAGTTCACGCAGGGCGCACTCGGGAGTATCGTCTACAGGAGGGTACACCCGTCGACAGCTAGTACCTGGACACCGACACAGGCCTGCGACACGTATTCCAGTTTCAGGGTTGTTTCTGGCACGGTTACCCAAAATGCTATCGGATAAACAGAGATAGTCGTCTACACACGGGTGGATCCGTGGACGCGCGTTTTGAGAGAACGCAGGCTACGAACGACAAGATTCGGTAATTAGGTTATGAACTGACGGAAATTTTGGAGTGTGAATTCAACCGCTGGATAAACGATCCTGAACAGGCCGATTTGAATGAGAACCCGCTGGTATCGCAGGCACCGCTCGAACCCCGCGATGCTTTCTTCGGTGGTCGTACAGGGGACACTGTCAGTTTTTATGAAGTCGAGGGGTCTGAGAGGATACACTACGTAGATGTGTGATCGCTCTACCCGTTCATTTCGAAAACGGGGAAATTCCCTGTAGGCCACCCTACAGTGTACGTGGGCGATGACTGTCGCGAACTAACGGGTGATCGCAATAACATCGATAACGTGGTGGACTTAATTAAGTGTGTCGTATTACCACCGCGAGATCTGTATCATCCCGTGTTACCGGTGCGTATGCACAGTAAACTGCTCTTTGCCTTGTGTCGTTCCTGTGCAGAGGCCACGCAACAGGGGTCGTGCCCTCACGAGAATCCCGCGGATAGAGTATTCGAAGGGACCTGGGTCGTGGACGAGGTCAGGCGCGCTGTACGTAAGGGGTATGAAATATCGCTGATATACGAAATATGGCAGTATGATATTACCCAGTACGATTCGGCGACACGGACGGGCGGTCACTTTGCCGATTACATAAACACGTTCCTAAAGTTTAAGCAGGAAGCTAGCGGCTGGCCGCGCGAGTGTGGCGGCGACGACGAGGCCAAGAAGTTGTATATAAAGGAGTACGATCGGGTCGAGGGTATTCGTCTGGACCCTGATAATATAAAATCAAACCCCGGTCTGCGGTCAGTCGCAAAATTATGTTTGAATTCCTTTTGGGGCAAGTTTGGGCAACGCGAAAATCTGCCAAA
>JARQTD010000857.1:35044-46683 GCA_030142515.1 Cephus sareptanus | reverse complement strand
GTTATTTGGTATCTGACTACTAACTATAATTTTTCCTTTTTGTTAGTTGATATTGAAACACCAAGTAACTAAATGTCTAACTTAAGTGAAAATAACAAAGATGTGCCCAACTCTGGACTGTGACCGCTTTCCGTAAGCGAAAACCGACAGTTCGCATAGCAATAAGGTTATTGAAATATTTCAATAGTTAGGTTACTGAAATAGTTAATTAATATTCTAATGACAAAATGTAATGTCAGTTAAGATTTATTTTCACAACAGATTTTTTTCCTGCACTTTTTTGCTATTGAAACATTTCAATTAATTGATTTTTAAATTAGTTGCAGCATTGTATTGCTGAATTGCAGTTGTGATCCTTACTTGAAAATATAAAAATTGTGAATATTTAAAACTTTACATTGTTTTATTTGCAATCTGTTGTGAAAATAAATCTTAACTGATATTACATTTTGTCAATACAATATTAATTAATTATTTCAGTAACCTAACTATTGAAATATTTCAATAACGTTATTGCTATGCGAACTGTCAGTTTGCGCTTATGGGAATCGGTCACAGTCACATGTCATTTTTTGAAGAGGCCAGACTGCCGTGCCAGCCACTTGCGGCCAACTTCTGCTGGTGCGTTTCTACTAACTAACCCTGTATGGTATTTCTTTCTACTTTACCGTCTTAGGATAATTAAAAACTGTTACCAACCGGTGGTCACTGCATAATAACCGATCGTGATAAGCTCCTGGGGCATGCAGCGCCGCTGCTACTATGGGTTTCGGGTCTTAGGACCCAAGCCGTATGGTGGGGATTAAACCATATGGCGAGGGGGGCTGGAGGGCTATCTGGGGCGAGGGTAGGGGACTCGGGAACATAGACGAGGGGGTGGCGCCATAGTGCAGTGCGGGGGACCGCAGCGCTGTGCACTCTATGACACTCTATGACTCAGGGATAGTGGTGGGGGTTTGTTGTGACGGACAGGAGTGGTGTGTATCTACTGACTGTGACTGTCTGGGACTGTGTGGGATTTTTTGAGACTGTCTGGGACTGTCTGGGATATTTTGGGACTGTCTGGAACTGTCTAGGATTTTTTGGGACTGTCTGGAACTGTCTAGGATTTTTTGGGACTGTCTGGGATTTTTTAGGACTGTTTGGGACTGTCTGAGATTTTTTGGGATTGTCTGGGACTGTCTGGGATTTTTTTGAGACATTCTGTGACTGTCTAGGATTTTTGGGACTGTCTGGGATTTTTTGGGATTGTGTGGGACTGTCTGGGATTTTCTTGGAACAGTCTGTGACTGTCTGGGATTTTTTGGGGATGTCTGGGACTGTCAGGGATTTTTTGGGACTGTCTGGGACTGTCTGGGTGTGACGTGCAGGACGTTATTATACGTCTAGCAAAGTTAGTCTCCCGCGCTACGCGTGGAAGTTTATATTTATTTTTGTTTTGGGTAAGTTCTTGACTGCCGTCCTATACAGGCCCGGTCCTTTAGATTGCCGTTAGGATAAGGAATTGGTGTATAATCTATTTAAATCAAAAGATTCCAAGTTCCCATTGAACTGATTCGAATGTATTGTTACAACCCAATTTGCTTCAAATCCTAATAATATGATGAAATAACGAAAATGCCCAATGGTCTTACAAACTACAAGAAATACAAGAAATGTCTCGCAATGCCGTGTCCACACTCACTCCCACATACTCACTCTTACTCGAATATTCTGCGTATAACGGTAGACGCCCACGCTGCCTGGGTGTTGCATTTCGTCTTATCACGACAAGAGGTGATAAACTGCATGATAATATTGTTCGGGGCAGAATCAAAATAATAATGTCTAAACTCACATTGACTGATACGCTACGCGTGCAACTCTTTGGGCTCGATACGACTTATTCGAATTACAAACGGCGATAGATAACAGTACGCGGAATTCCCGTGAGAATGATAGCCGCCGCACGATGCAATTCGTGATGAGCTACTCCAGCCCGAACTATGCGCTCTGATGTGTATCTGGAGACTGATTTGTCTTCCCTGATCCATCCTACTTTCTACTGAAAATAGGTGGACAGGTAGGGACAAATTTTACTAATTCAGCGATTTTACCTGCACGCGTGAATCCTGGAATTTCTAGTTCACACGTTTTAGGCACGTTCGCGGTGCGATAAGACTAGCTTCCTCAGAAAATGCCGTGGTCGGCATCTCAGAAATCGTGTGATTTTTCTGTTGCATTCCCGGTTCTCACTGATGTTTCCTTTGTCCGTATATGTGTATGTGTGAGAGCCAAAATTCAAAAGGCACGGCACGTGACAGCATCCCCCCCCCCCCCTTAAGTATCGACACCCTCCTCGATTCGATCGCCGTTGGCGAGTAATCAAACGACGACTCGATACCCAAGGGTCTCGAATTGTAAAGATTTTGACAAGAACATTTTTACCATGGTAAGTTTAGATCTTACTCTATAGCTTAAGCTTATGGACACGCTAACAGTGTCTGGACTATAATTCTAGTAGAACTATCTCATCGATAGGATATCACCTGACGACTACCACCTTGCAATTTCTACTGGGTGCATCCTTTGTCGTCTATATCCCCTCTTTGTTACCTTCGGTGCCCGGGATCTTCTCCTGGGGAGTCTCGCGTCCCTGATTCCTCAGTCTTACAGGCGAGCTCGAGAATGGAGAACGTAAGCATCTCTAGGCACGGTATTTACATCTCTAGGCCCTGGAGTTATAAGTGCTATTGGTAAGTTTCTGCTGTTACTGTTCATTGCTCGGTATCTACTCCATTCCAGAGGACTCGTTTCATGATTATTTCCTTTACCCTTAGGACACAGGAAGAATTCTGATTCCCACCAGACGGAGGGGCCGCCTCTGGCGGGCGACCATCAATGAAAGAACGGCTATCCGGCAGCATAGGGAAATGCTCCGGAAATGTCCATGGTCATCTGGTGCGGCGACTCGGACGGCGACCCCGTTGGCCTGCAGAGGCTATTCTACGGAAGCAATTAATGTGGCCAAGCCACTATGCCAGTTTGTTTTTTCTTTTAAAGTCAATTTTTAATATAATCCTGGCTAAAAATACTCAGTTTTTTTATATTTTTCCTTGGTGTTCATCGTGCCTTTCCCATTGACGGGGTTTTAAGTATTCATTCGGGATTAATCGACCTGGGCCTCTTCAAGGGGAAGAATCCCAGTACCAGTAGCTGTCGGCGGGGACCTGATTTCGGGCTCCCTTGCGTCCACTGTGGTGGTTCTTGAATCGATGTTGCGGATACGGTAAAGATGGCCAGTGCGTTTGCGAGATAGAGGCATTGCTTCTCCTGCCTCAGCGTCGTTCTTCGGGGGAGTCAGCCAATCACAACATTTTCGTTTCCGGATATTCCTTTGACAGAAATAGCCGCAGAGAACCAGCACGAAGAAACCCTGGAGAGAGAATCCAACGATGGTCCAGTGCTGTTGCTGCTGCTCGTTCCTCCTGTGCGTTCCGATCTCCATGATCTTCCGTTCGATCTCCAATAGTGATTCGCCATCTTGATGATATTTCCATAATTGGGATTTTCGATTGGATTTGTTCGGTATTGGCGGCAATACCCTCTCATCTGGGAGATTCTTTCGTACCGGCGCTATTAGTGTCACATTTAGGGTGGTTTCAGGTGCGTAGGAATAATGCTGCTGGCAATAAGCCCTAATTCCTGTCAACGTTGCGCTACGCGATCGTCCTACGCAATTCGCACTTAGATGAAATACCCCTGCCCCACTCAATTTTTCCGTGGTGTCCACCAGTCCATGGCAGAGTATTGTAACGTTAAAAGTTACTGTGATCTGGAGGGATCCGAATACTCAGGTAATGAAGTCGAGGCAGATGTATGAATGCAATAGTGCTAGATGTACTATGTAGTTTCAGTCTCAATTCCTTATAGAAAGACCGAATACTTACGGTCGTCTTCTGACCGGCCTGCTGGCTCTTAGCGGATGTAAGGACGGGTGAGGGAGTTTTATTCCCACCCGATCCTTTGTCATGGTAAAGGAGTACTTTGTGTTTATTTTATGACATGTGGTGCGACGTTATTCCCCAAAAACAAAATCTCAATACGAAATTAAATAAACTATAGGCGTTATCCGGAAAGTAGGGAACCGTACACAAAACGCCGTATGATTCTCTCTCAAAAAATTTCGATATTAACAAGACCCGGTACGCGATAAACTAAATTTTGTTAGGCGCCAGGTGGTCTTCGGGGAGAACACCGCGAGTGCAGGGCACTCGAGATTTTATAGATCCCTTAGTCGGACGCGGGAAAACGGAGATCAATGAAAGGGTAAAGGAATCAGGTAAGGCGACAAGGGAAGAGAATAGGAAAGATAGAAACGGCGACGCCGCCAAGAGAGATAATAATGCACGGCGACTCCACCAAGATAGGGGGGGGGGGGGGAATCGGCAAGCAGTGACTCCGCCAAATAGGTAAAATGAACGAAACACGTAAACGGCCACACCGCCAAGAGAAGAGAGAAAGCAATAAGGAAAGGGAGAAAGAAACGAAGCGAGAGAGAGAGAGAGAGAGAGAGAGAGAGAGAGAGAGAGAATCAAGCGGTCGACGAGATCTCCAAAAAAATATACCCGGTTCAGAGGCTAGCTCACCTGGGAGAACGTCGTGGCGTTCAAGAGGCTAGGCGGGAGAAGGAATAGGCATGCGATAAAGAGAATAGATAAAAGAAACATAACATAGAAAAATAGGTAAGTTTAACGCACCGAAGCTATATTAAAGAAAGCAAGAAAGCGACATACAAGCCATTCAGCAAACTACAGTATTTTTAAAGCAGAAAAGATGAAATCAATTTTGAAGCGATACGGAAAGCGGATTGACAGAATTCTATAGAAGAAAGCGAGATTCTCTAAGGTGCAAAAGCGAAACAAGATAACAAAATTCTTAGAGTAATTTTACAAAGCGCTAGGCTCTTGAGGGATTCTATATAAACTAAAAATCTTAAAACGAAACACGGAATTAGCGAGGGACTACGGCCCTGTTGGCGATACGATACGGCAGCGGGACGAATCCGCGCCGACGCAAAAGGTACTCTAGGCGATATCTCAATAAATAGGAGAATACGGAATAAACGCGAGAACAAATATTGTAAATTCGAGTCGATACGAAAATAAGGAACAATGTCACTCGCGAAGTGTTTTGACAATTGGAAAGAATTGGCAGATTAAATATATAAAGGTTGCGACGTACACGCAAATAAATTAACATAAGCAGTACATTCAATATGAATCGTTAAAAGAAGTGGCAAGCTCTCATGAAATTATCAAAAAGAATATTGTTAATCAGCGAAAAGAAATTATTAATAGGTTAGAAAAAGATAGAAAGATAGAAGATAGAAAAGCCAAAAGATTTTCAATTAAAACGACAAGACAGACTCAACGGGGAAACGGCCAAGCCGGAGACGCCGGGGCCCTATACGTTTCCACGCGGTCGAGAATATAATCGGCAACTTAAAAACTATTCGACAATTCCAAAGCATCAAATTTACAGCAAAGCACTATTAATTACGATACAATCGATATAAAAGATAACTCTACGATAAGAAAAGAGAAGTGAAATAAGATAAACGGTATCCGGCACTATCGTCCTTTTAGTTAGAGGGACTGGAACTTCATTCAGTCCCGGTAAGCGAGAAAATTGCCGTCGAGACAAAGATCCTGGACGGTTATGGTTTCAGATAATATTCACAACAGATCTCCAAAATAACGGTATCGAAAGGTTCTCATCAAAGATATAGAAGATACGAGATCGAGAAAATGAGCCCTCACACTTCCTTCCTTCAATTACTTTATCCTCAACGATAGTAAGGTCGGGTAAGGCAAGCCCAGAGACTTCCTTCCTTCAACTTCGGCGCAAGATAAATTGGGTATCGGCTGCTCTTTGTTCACTGGTACTATTATGTGTCGCGACCACTAGCTGAGATGCTCCAAATGTAAGTGAACGAGCCGGAATTCATCGCTAGAGGAAGAGCCCTAGGGGCCCCCCTCCTTAAATTATTAATTCCTAATTCGCACGATAGAGCGATAACAAAATATAATAATACGAAATAGGTAAATCTAACGCTTGACGGTAGCCAGAGACGAAGCATTAGGCGGCTAGAGTCCGATGATGGGCGGAGAGGGCCGAGCTGCGTGCAGGAGTCCTTAGTGCGGCCGATCGTAAGTCCTCGGTGCGAGCAGCAGGATCCAGCGAAGAGTGGGCCCTGGCATCTTCTCCGGGGGCCACTGATCGGCGGCATGAGTGGCGAAGGCCCTCTTTGGCAGGCCGTATGGACGGCTAGCAGAAATATTGGAGGGATCCCATCCCGGGTCTCCCTAGCTCCACGGAAATCCTCCGGAACGAACAGCAGTTTGGTCCAGCCTCTGTCGATCGCTCGACCGGTAGCTCAGGAACTCTCGTTGGCGGTCCACCTCGTGCTCTTGGTGTAGACGTAGATTTGCTCAGGACGGTAGAGAAGGTAGGCGAGTACGAATAGGAAAGCTCCAAAATAAAAAATAAAAACGAAAAGCAGAAAAGCGGAACAGAAATAGGTAGAAAGGACGATAGGCGGAACAGAGTGCGTAAACGATAAGCGAGACGAGCAAAGCCGTCTTTGGAATGTCGGGTGACGGACGTTTGGAGGATCGTTGCAGGTGGATTTTGTCTTTTCCCTACTCCTAATAATCTTTGGGACTGAATTTCCGAAATTCGCGTCACAGTGGATGTCCGGACTTGAATGGGGATTGATACCCATCCGTGGTAGTAGTATCTCTTAGGTTTCTTAATCTCCGAGACTAGGAAGTGGATCGATACCCTTCCGTGCTGTCTGATTCTATGCTAGGAGAGGGCTGGCCACGGAATTGATACCGTGGCGTGCCTGCAAAGGTATTTGGATGCTGGAATTTGAGTTGTTTCAAAAAGTGAGTGAGCAGCAGGTTAATTAAGAATGCTTTATTCTTATACCATTCTAAGTTAAGCTAGTTGTAGAAAGACTGATAAGTTATCGTGTCCGCAAACATGATTCACTTACGGGTACGCTGGCCCTCTGTCAGCCGCTGAGGGTACTTGGCCTCGCGGCTGACGGGGGGGGGGGGCTGCCATTTGGTAGCGTTACAGTATATGTATCGTTTCTGGTTGCGAGAGAGAGTACAACCAACCCCCTTGAGCTGGCAGGTGTTTCCAGAACGGTCCCAGCCATGGAGTGACATGGACGTTGCACTGTTGATAAGCTGACATCGATGGACGAGTCAGCATTTCTATTTCGCATCTTCCAGTTACAGATACTTCGTAGATGGGTACTTTTATGGTACATATGTAATTGGAAATTACTTGCACACATGCCGCAATATATATCGCATCGGCCAGAAAGTATGTTCTTCGGTCCTCCGAACTAGCAATGTATGGAGCGGCCGGAGTTATATAAGCCCATCCCGTCTGACCTCATGCCTGCGGCACCGGTCATGGGTGCATGTGGTACAGCTGATAACGCGTTCTGTAGAGTAATGAAATGTACAGTACGATAATGAACCGGCCTTGATGGAAGACTAGGTGAGTGTGTACTATCCGTGCCAAGATTTTTCCCTTTAAAGACTCTACGGGCAACGGGAACTCAAATTCCGGGGCTTGAAGTTGTATTTCGCGGGAGATCGCTGTTAATTGATCTGTATGTAGAATAGCCGGATCGTATCGTCCATCTTGCGCTGCAGAGATTACTCGGATGTATTCTTCATCCTCTTTTACGTACTGCTCTAGTTTTAATTGAGCACGATACGCGAATCTTGTTAACTCCGCGTTAAATTTTATCTTTACATTCTTCTTGTCGAAGGTGCTAGCTGTTTCTAGAGCCCCTCTATTCCGTCGTACAGTTTATCCATTCTTTGGGACTCGCTTACATGATCCTCGTGGAGTTGTTGTAGCCACGATGCCGTGATGTGCATCTGTCTCCCTATCAGCTGCGTTAAGTTCGTTTGATCCGTGAATAGTCGGTCTATCTGTGAGTAAATATACTCTGCATCCTCCTGATTCATGGTCCCGAATAGTGATTTGCTGGGTGATCTGATTAACCTAAGAGGTACCGAACGCCTCTTTATGGAACGTAAAGGCTCACGGTCCATAGTAGGTGGGAGTTCATGTGTGACCGCCGCATGCCTTAACTCCGTCACTGTTGTTTTGGCGAGTTTTAATTAATCCTTGATAAGGTCATGTTGCAGGAGTTCGCGGCAAGTGTCTAGCGAATTTACTTCCTGACAGGCGTCTAGTGCATTGTCCAGCTGCTTACCTATTTCAGGAAAATCAGTTTTGAATTTGTTCCACTTCTATAAACACACTCACTCTCCAATCCACATGTTGTAGTCGTAGTGGAGTCCCCCTTTCGTAGTATAATCCGGGAAGATCTTTCATCGCGATGTTCTGATGTGAGTTCTAGCCGTTCAGGCTTCCTTCCCTCGGAGACACAAGGCTCAAAAACACTATTACCCAAATCTCAATCATAGTTATACTTTGATTGCTGAATATTCCCAAATATCACTCCAGCGTTACAATTAAGATTTCCTGGTCGATGGTTGCTTGTTCAATTGTTGGTGGCGGGCCCGAATATACGTAAAGTCTTTCTGCCACTATAGGCTTCACTATCGTTATAGGCTTTCCCTTATAGCGTGCTGTTATACTGGAGCTTTCTAGTGAGGTACTGATCCCGTTTGGCCGTATAATGCCCTCTGGTTAAGTTATAAAGTCTTTAGGCTGCACTGGTCTTCCGGTCCGATTATCACGTTGCTTCACTCTACCACTGGCTACAGCTTCCGCCCGTTTTTCCCGGTTTTTCACTTCCGCGCGACGTACCATGCGATTTTTCCTTTCTATAATTCTCGAGTCAAGCAGCAGATGTCTGAGCTTGAGATTAATAGCCTTCAATATTGATAATTATGGTAATAATAATAATAATAATAACAGTAATGATAATAATAGTAATAATGGTGGTAATAGTAATAGTAATGATGGCCAACCTCGTCATTGGACATTGACAATCCCTTTTGCGTCGGTGCACTCGTCGCCGCTTTAAGGTATAGGCGGGGATCGTTGGGAGTATTTAGATTTTGGGGCATACGCTCTTGGGACTTTCGCTCAGAGATCGTAATTATTGGGGAGTTATGCCGAATTCGAGCGGGTTATCGTTCAGAATGTCGGTATTTGGGAATACGTAATATCCGAGCGGGTAATCGCTCAGAACATCACGTGGAGATAGTAGAGGGAGAGAGTAGGTAGACCAAATTCGAGCGGGTGATCGCTCAGAATTTGGGTATTTGGAATACGTAATATTCGAGCGGGTAATCGCTTAGAATATCACGTGGAGGTAGTAAAGGGGGAGAGTAAGTAGACCAAATTCGAGCGGGTGATCGCTCAGAATTTGGGTATTCGGAATACGTAATATTCGAGCGGGTAATTGCTCAGAATTTGACCTATAGGAAATAGCTTATACGGAAATTCGCTCTAAAGATGTTAGAATTCTGGATTCTTTTTAGAATCGCTAAGGAAAGGTATTAAGGTAAATGTTCCTATTAGTGGCAGGTTAAGAGCTGCGTCACAGAAAAATCGAAATATTCACGGAACTATTAATATCGGGTCTTCGAAATGAATTCTGCTGTGAAGAGGACATTTTTGGCTAACCAAGAACCCCCCAATATGACTCATTAGCTATATTCTTTCGGAAAATATGGCTAAATAAAAAATAATTGTGGTTGCTCCTATTAGCGGCACCCTCGATGCTGACTTGTTCCCATTAGTGGCCACTGCATGTACCTATTAGTGGCATATCCTATGAAGCTCGTCTATAACCTCAACCTATCCCTGCTCTATTGTCATGGCAAAAAAAAATAAAACGGATAAAATGTTTTTATAATATTAGCAACATGTGATTGACAAATTTTAAGTTTTTTTTAATTAGGAAAACATCGTGGTCCAGAAATCTTATCACAATTTCTATAATAAATACAATCTTTATTAAAACTTCAAAAACATTAACAAATGCTTAAAACGTTGTCGATACCAAGAATATTTGTATATTGCACAGGTTTATGTTTATGAAAACGTGACAACTTTCATATAAGTAATATTTTCCATTTAACTTCGTAAGAATATTGTAGATTTAACTTTTTTCTTCATTATAGATTGATTTTACCAATCTTGACGAGACGGGATACATTCTAGATTAGATATTTGTTAGATTTTTTCTTTAAGATTGCTACTTCAACGTATCTACTCTTGTCATCAATGAAAGTTGCAAAGTATTTTGCTCCCCCTAGAGAGCAAGTTTTAAATGGCCCACAAATATCAGTATGTATTAAGTCTAAAACATCATTTTCTCTTCTTGTTGATTTCTTAAACGGTAGCTGATGAATTTTTGCCTTCATACACACTACGCATACTGGATTTTCATTATCAAACTAGTCTTTCAGACCATTCACAATTTCTTTCCTTTTGTTTTCTTACGTCCTCAAAATTTAAGTGGCGCATTCTTTGATGCCATTTAATTAGGTTTTCATTGCACTGCTTAGAGATCATAGCTGATTGCACTTGATGTTCTTTTATTACATACAAGCCATCTTCCATTTTTGCTTTCATTACTGTTGATCCATTTTTGCGTCTCATAACTGCATGATTTTCATAAAATGCTACAGAATATCCATTATTCGTAATATTTGATACAGATAATAAGTTGCTCTTAAACTCTGGAACATACATTGCTTGCTGCAATTTTATGCTTTTAGTTTCTTTGGGAGTTTTTATATTTATATTTTTTCTCCCCGTCCCTGTGAATTAATACTCTTTAATGTGAATTAATCTTCTGCAGCTGTATAAATTCTTGTTTTCTCATTGTTGTCTAAATTATTGAACTTCTTTTCATCGTAGCACATATGTGTGCTTGCTCCACTGTCCAAGCACCAAATTCCTGCTCTTCTTGTGGTTGTACTTAAAGCACTGGTTGTAAATGCATCCTGTTGTTACGATCCTTACTCGAGAGATACTCTATGGAGCACTTCGTCTCAATCTCTACTTCAGGATGAACCTTTTGGGATAGTATTCAGTAGTTATCCGTCCTTGAATAGTGCAAGGCTTGTGTGCCCTAAGGTTGCTTGCTTAAGCTAAACGACGTTTCTACTTTATTTTGGGATTCTTGAAGACCATCGGGTGCCCTCATGAACACCCGTCTCGGAATGAATTGTAAGAAGTCAGAAAGCGTCCTCACAAATATGTAAGGCTGAGTAGAATTTGTAATTGGAGTACCTTAGATAACTCGGATAGGACTTCTTCCTTATCCTTGATGCTTTCTCCTCCTAGAAGCTTTGATACGGTGAATCCTTTCCTTTTGAAAGGATTTAGACTTAGTAGATTCCCCCTTTCTCACTTCTTTAGGGGATTTACTTATATGAGAAATAATTCACAATGACTTCCCTCTTGGATATTTATTAACAAAATATATGAATATATTTATATTTGGTTACACACAGACTGTTTATATTAAACCCTACGAATTCTGGCGATAGTGTTATTAGGTATGCTATGGCACTATTATACTGGTTTACTGTACTACTATACTGCCTGAGTCGATCTTACTATGTTACTGATGCACT
>JARQTD010000857.1:4279-15617 GCA_030142515.1 Cephus sareptanus | reverse complement strand
GAGGATTTTCCTGCGGTGTTATGACATCGTCGGATGTCTGGCGCCCAATTTCCGTGATTTTTCGCGATCTTTCGTTCATCTCGATTTTTCAGATTTCTCTCCCGGACACCGTACGTGATCCTTCAGTCAATTGTGGCTATTATTGATTATCATTTCTCTAGTATTTTTCGACATTAAAGTATCGGTCACAATATATTTGTGGTAGTATGGTGATATGGTAAAATTAAAAACAATAACGTAATGAACTCACCAGTGAAGGTAAGAGAGGAGTATGGTAAATTGGCTGAGATAAGTTCTCGAAAATAATAGTATATAATCCAAAATTCCAAAAAAGATGGTTCTTGTCCTGCCCGTACGGTAGGCACTGAAACTAGATTAGTGGTTGTTATACACAAGGACACTGAGTTCAGAAGGAGTAGAACTTGTCGTGATTCACTGATTGGTTTTTACTACTCGACCCTAAGGCGAGGAAGACAAGTTAGGCCCTAAGGTATCTTGACTAACACAACAGATTTGCACTAAGCTCGCCTTTGACTCGAATTTTAATGAGAGTGAAGTATGACTGGTTTAGATGAGACTCCTAAGTAGACTGACTATTTCGCTGCTCGATTCTAGCTTGAGGAGCGTCTGAACCCAGAGAAGGGATGGAAAACTGCCGATTCGGTGCATTCTGGAATCGTGGGACCAGCGCGGATTGCTCTTGGTTCCCGCGGTCTTGTTACGTTATTGGCACGTACTTTGGTTAAAGCTCTCTGATTTGTGCAAACCTATGCTACCTTCTCTCTTACACCCACTGGTGGGCTCCTGTGGGAACATTCCGTACATGACCCGTTCCCATGGACTTACAATGCTATGGTTATTAATATCTTATTTCTAGCATATACTAAGGGGGAGCTAGGTGCGCGTAGGATCTGATTACGTGGAACAATGTTGCTCGCAAAAGAATAGAGCAGGGGGCGTTTGGTGGAAATTTTAGAGGTGTAGTTGCGTCGGACGTAACAGTGTTGCGTTCTGGCAACTTCCCTTCGCAATACTTTCTGTCGCTTGTCCAACTTCTTGCTCATATCTTTTGAATGTTCTTGAAGTCGTTAGTTAGAATATTGAGGCAGAATAGTAGTTTATTGAGATGTGTATGGCCCAATTCACCATGCAGGACATCTTGAAACGCAATGAAAGAGTTGATTATAATTTATGTTTGAAGTGAAAAGAATTAAATAGTTGTTATTGAAGCATTGACATGTGCATAGAATATTTTACACATCTCCGTTAGATCAAGTGTATATTGAAAAAATAATTGTTACAAAAACAAGACAAAATAAAAATTGTATATTTTGCATACACATATTTTACTTATATTTTAAAAAATACATGTAATTTGTATAATTTAAAAAATACATGTATTGTGACTCGAGTTTCGAGTTTGCATCGATTTCACTTGTGGCCTTTTTCGTTTCATTTAGATTCTTATAATTCTCGCTTTGAGCTAATCGCTTTTTATACATCGCGTCCGATATTAATCGGACTTTCTACAGTTTTACGTTTGTTCTTGGCATTTCGTTCGTTAGCAGTGATTGCGTCTGTCTAACCCACGGTGTCTAACCTCTCAATGTATCTGAACATTACATTCAAGCGTCGTAACGTTCACCTACGGATACTACATCGCTGGGCGCTGTTCAGAAAGTGTCTTTCCATAGGACAGAGCATGGTTGGAACAGAGTGAGAGAGAAAGTTCGATGCAGATGATGATACGCGATAGAGCAGCTCGAACACGCTTTCTCACCATGTCGCATTGGTACCAAAGTAAAATAACGAATAAGCGCAATACACTGTTGTCGCAATTGATACATGATTTTTGACATTATTTTGAATTGTAAAAAGTGCTACAAGTAAAATATGATATTAATGATGATTAATTATATATCCTATGCATTTTTGATTATCATGTGATGCCTGGTATGCATCAATTATATCTCATGCCAACAACGATTTTTTTTTACAATTCGATTCAGGTAGAACTCATGTCTAAAAGTTTTCTGTCAATCATCACAAAATAAGCAAAATTCACTAATATATCAATTTATAGACTCAAAAAACATGTTTATTAACATTATTGTAGCCTTTCACAACATACCAGTGCCTATGGTGCATATTTCACCTCCGTAAAACAGAGAATTTCAACTATTTCAAATTTCAGTACCTTTTGTCTGGAACTATGTAGCCAAAACATCTTTAAGAGGGAATAGTAAGATATAAGAAGGTGCATAGCAGTGATGGAAACTCATAGCAAAGGAGACTATTTCGTGCTATCGCAAGCGTGCGAGTCGTACCAGGTGGAGGTCCTGCCCTCTCAATACCTTCCGGGCTCGATTTCACAATCAATGAAATTTGCCCGGAAGATTTTGTGGAGGATGAAAATTCCCACGACTCTGATAGTATTTTAGCATTGAACACGGCCGAAATGCCTAAGGATGACGTCACGTACCAAACGGATCACGTCTCTCTTGAAAAACTTTCGGATTTCTTGTTCTCATTTCATTAACTTCGCGGAGTTCGTTCACCTCGGCAATAGCCTCCATCTCATCCATGATATTTGAGTGACCTTTTACTTTAAACATGCCCTTGCTCACATTTCCGAACAAGTCGCTGTTAGTCCCAAGATGGCGCCTAATAGCTCACTTTTAAATGCTTAAAAGCGGTTCTGAATAGGCTTTTTCGTTAAAAGCGCGCTAACAGTTCTAGTGACCTTAAGAGAATAAAGGCTGCTCATTTTTTGCGCACATTTCATGCCTCAAAGCACTTTATTTACCTATCAAGTGTCATCAAAATCGATGAGGGATATCTTGGGTACTTGTAAATATTTTTTTTAAATATATTATAAAATTTCTAGAATTTGTATTTACTTTGCCACAAATCATCGAATTAATTTTAACTCAAACGTTTTAAGTGTGTAGTCAAAGTGAACGTCCTAAGATAGTTAACATGAGTGACTCAATGGGGTCTATTATTAGTAACTGTCGTTCCGTCATACGCAAGCGTTCAGTACCTTGCATTCAACGAATCGTCTGTATATATTCGACAGATAGTATTGTATTATAGTAATTATAAAGAACAAATATAAAAAAGTAATAACAAATATAATGAAATACAATATAATATCACATAATAATTATTTCGAATGAAAAATCCATGGTCCACTACAGAATCATTGGCAAACCACAATTTGACAGAGGCTTTGTACTCTCATAAGTAGGTCTGTATTGTTTAATATATTTTCCTTATATGAGAAATAAAATTACAGATATCATATAGTATATTCCAAATATGAAATATCTGTCACATCTATTAAGGAATAGCGAGTTTGGTATAATCGTTTTAATGACATGTAGAATCAATTTAACAAGGGAGTAACGGTCTCTTTCGTAAAGGATTGAACCTTCAACATTGCCAATAATGCCGTAATCTTTTCGCTATGAATACTGTAGATATAACTGTTATATTATTTTTAGCCGAGTCAAGAAACTCGATGAAACTATAATTGAGTTGTTTTTTGCTACGTACACAATAATATTACGTCTATATGCGGGCGTTTCACTGAACTTTATTGCACTTTACTTCCACTCTAGATAACGATGCTAAGTCTCACTCAATGAGATGATATCGCTGTGATTTATTTGCACAAAGATTTTATACTATCTATAAGTACACATTGAATGCTATAACTGTTTGATGTGTATCGTGAAGAGTGTCAAGTTTCAAATTCAAGACAGGTACCGAAAGGAAAAAATGTACAATGCTTAGGAAGAGTCTTAGGCAGTTAGGTGGACTAGTTAGATAATTGGGTAAATGTATACCGATGTGAGGGAAGATGATGGGATAGTTTGGGAGCTAGCCGTCTAAATATAGAATATCCTCGGAATATAACTAGAACAACTTTAGCCAATCGGAGTTACACGAAACGCCCAATTCTGAACGCACCAATACAATTCTGGACACATAAGACCAATTTATTAACGGTATATCTACTAATTCTACTTGTTACAAAATGTTAACTGTTTCAAACCTTGACATTAAGGAATATTAATGCTATCGACTACTTTCTCGACAACGAACGGTCGCCAGCCATCATCCGATTAACTGGATTTACGCTGGTTCTAACGCAATTATTGCTCGAGGGACATAGCTGACCGGAAAGTTTTTGTCGTGGTATCGTGTTCGCGCAGAATATACATTTTTTAGGGCTATACAAGCTATGCTTTGTGTGGTTCAATATTCCTGAGAGAGTGACGCTCGTTTCAACGAATCTCCGAATTTCTGGATTGGAAGGTTAGGAAGATGGACGAGGTACAAGAATTTAATTACAAGTTTATTAGCTACACATGCTTCATTGGATTCATATACCTTTTGCATAATTAACATATATTAGCAAAAATGACGCATAATTATTATTACGTAGTAGATGTTTTAAGAGCGAAGTAAAATAGATTATTTACATTTAGTGTACGTGATCATCTGTCTAGCATTCTTCAACGGTTGCTTTGAGCCAAGTAATTATAGTTTCTTGATATTATCATTACTTACGTTCATACTTTTGTAGTGAGCGTAGCCATCGTTATTGCAAACAATACAATTGTGTAGCTTATAATATATAGGTTATCTCACCGAAAGTCCACACCTCGATTATTTCCGTTGCTAATGAAGATACGGGAAAACTTTCAGACAAAAGTTGTATGGTTTCAACGGGTTTGATTTTTCATCCAAATGATTTTTTAAATATTTATTTTATTTGGAAATACAGAACGTTATATATTTTTTAAAAGGAACATAATTTTCTGTTGGTATAAGAAAATGTAGCACATTTGTTCTTAACATTTTAAGACCACAGACTAAAATCCATTCAACCATTTCCAAGCTATTGAGAAATGAATTTACTGAACAATCTTCGGTTGCCACGCCGCTAGAGCATTTAGGGTTTGCGCGCTGAATTTCGCAACCGAAGATTGTTTAATAAAATCACTTCTCAATAACTTGGAAATGGCTGGATGGATTTTAGTCTGCAAGGTCTTAAAATGTTCAGAAGAAAATGAGCTACATTTTCTTATACCAATAAAAAATGATGTTCTATTTAAAAAACAGGTAACGTTCTATATCTCGAAATGAAATGAATATAAAAAAGATCATTTGGATAAAAAATCGACCTCCTTGAAACCATACAACTTTTATCTGAACCTTTTTCCCGTATCTTCATTTGTACGGTGATAATCGAGGTGTGTACTTTTGGTGAGACACCCTGTATATGTATATCTAAATATACTATATGCATCAATGGTATCGTAGAATGTCTTATGGTTTTTATATAGTGTGCTCAATACTGTTAATCAATACGTGTATGTTAATTCGTTCTTCCTCATATAAATCTGTTATTATTCCTTAGTTTTTTTTTTTAAATTAGTTTTATAGAAATCTTTTCTTATTTTACATTTAAAAATTGTTTGTAATGCATCTTTAATAATTAAACAAACTATATATTACATTTTTTGTACGTAATGTAATTTAGGAAGAAATATATCTTCACAATTTAACATAATTCGACATGCATCTTTAAAGTTTATTTTTATATAATTTTAACAGAGTAAACAATTTTTATATGTATATACGAAAATTTTGTTATCCATTTGTAAACTGAATAATGAAGAATCGAAGTTACAACTGTCGTCTTTCAACCTGTTGAGATTTAAGCTATTTTGCAAATTGTATGGGAAGTAATTCGTGCGATGAGTCTTATGAAATTAGTTTATTTTTACGTTTGTTAAAGGAACAAGCACACGATGCTAAGCAACAGAGCGCAACGAGTCCCGAGGACACAGAAGATATTCCTGCGGGTCAGCAGGGACCACAAATACCCAGACGTCGTGGAGGAATATCCGCAGAGCCCGTATCAGAAGAGGATGCAACAAGTTATGTCAAGAAAGTTGTACCCAAGAATTACAAGACTATGGCTGCGTTGAGCAAGGCAATTGTGAAGAATGTCTTATTTGCTCACCTCGATGAAACTGAACGATGCGACATTTTTGATGCTATGTTTCCTGTCACGTTCCTGCCTGGAGAACAGATTATTCGACAAGGTTTGATATTCCATTACTAAACGTTATTAGAATCGATACAATTCCTTTGACGGATTCATTGAAAATTGGATTTATTCAATTGCTAACGATATGAAACAAAAATGGATATAATTTATCTTTCTGATTTTGTGTCTTTAAGGATTTTGAGTTACTTAAGGTGAGCCTATGCAGATGTTTTCACAAAAAAAAAGAAAATCTAATTTTTTATTTATTTAAGTATGTTCTCAAGATATGTAAATATCACGTGGAAAAATTTCCCGCTTGTCTAACAATTTTTACAACTTCGAAGGAGCTATCTTGATGCTTACGAGTAGTGGCTTTCTAGACGTACCAGTAAGACATTTTACATGGCTCACTGTAGGCCTATGTTATAAGTTTGATTTACCCATAGACTACGATATTCATATGTAGAAAATAGTTCAAAGACGATATGCAACGATAATTCAATTCTAAGTGTTACATTCCTATTCCATATTTTGTTATAATTGTAATTATGTAAATATTGTAATTGTTACAATTCTTTCTAGAACAATAACATGATACGCGACAATATTTTGGCGCTTTTTAGCCCGTTTGTTACTTGCAGCATTTGCCATTAGATGTAAAAATTGTTCTTCTCCAGCGGTGATATTACACATTGTGTTCTTCTAGGTTTTCGTTTTGAATACTAAAGATTATAATAGTGACATTCAGATTTTTGTATCGTGATGGTAATTGAGTATTTATTAGTGTTTTGCGTTTGTGTTAAATAGCGTATAGGAGCATACAAGATACAAGAAGTTTCTCAGAATGATCAATATGGGTTGCACTATATTTCAAGAATTGAAAAAATCCATGAAGGAAAGACATGTGATCGACACTTTTAAAGAAATTACCAAGCAACGTGATATTAGAATGAAGAAGAAAATGGAAATAAAAAGTACTGTATTGAGTAAGAGGCTTCGAAGAACCTTAAAAATCTATGTAGGAAAAGTTAAACCTGCGAACAAGAAAGAGAAAGGGGCTATTTATGGAACAGAAGCATTTAAAGATCAATTGTATAATCTAAAATGCCTTGAATGATGTATTACACTTGTTAAAGTAACACATCTTTTTCAAAAGACATTCTCATTTCTTTAAAAAGTCCCTCGCGTTACAATTTTCATTCGATGAACTTTCAGCTTGTTTTTTACAGTGTGAAGGATATATTATTAATAAAAGTGTTCGAGTTTTATATCTAAAAATAAAGGAAAAGGTTATAGTTTCTGATTTTAATTGTTTTTTTACTTAAACTAATAGAACAGCGTTTTCTATGTATGAATTGTCATACAGACGAGCGCTGAAAACGAGGAAACTTTGCACTTAAAAATGTCACTATAGAAAGTATTGTCAATAAATTTATGATATAAAATTTAAACTTTCCGATAAAATGTCTTCAAATTATTTTGTAGAAAAGACAAAGATAAAATAAAAATCGACAGTGACAACCTACAACTCTGTCATGGCGATTCGAAGATGCTTTTGCTGTTACCGATCCAACACTTATGGCACTGTTGCACAGAACCACGGATGAAAATCGAAATAAGGGTCACGCGGGGAAAGTTTGAAATGGGTCAGCATTACACCATATCATTGGTAATTTCTGTTATGTAGCCAATTTCGAGATTTTTGAGTGAGAACATGTGGCTATACCTCCTCAGTTTGTATCATGCTAATAACTAGTAAAGGCGCTCGCAATCCTTGATCAGTGACACTCATTCTACACAATCCATTTTCAGTTAGGCGGTGTTTATATTCAATAGTTGCATGTTTTTGCACTGTTACTCTAGGCATTTCGTTTCCTATCTCATAATTTTGACTTTTGAACATTTAGTACAGATTCTAAGCTTCAAGGCGAATCTCATGAACGAAATTTTTTCGCTACCGCATAATATGCCATTCAGCACTACTGAACGGCTAAATCCGACTGTAGTTTTACGGCCTGTGACAGTTTGCAAAATAATTGTCAACTGCAATACGCGTGTTTACACGCTTTGTCACAACGCAAGGTAGCACCGCCAACGCAAAATTCGATGAGCTATTGCATTCCTCCTTATAGTCCAGTCTTTGGGGAAAGCTGTCATTAGGCTTCAGTTGAAGATATGAGATGGAGAGTTCGTATTTGGCACAACTGTAGTTTGAGGTATGGATAATTAGATTTGCCAAGAATCCGGTAAATTTTCGTCCCGAGTATGACCTTTTTTATGGATACTAGAGCAACAAAGGATAGCGCGGCAGTTTTCTCATTAAATACAATATCACACTACATATCTATTTCGTAAAATTATAATTCATATACCAAGTAACTAATGTATATCAGCATTTTCTAAAACCTACCAAATTTTTCGAAATCCAGTCTGCATGTTTTAAAATTAATAAGGTATTTTTTAATCAATTAGTTCTGTCACAAATTAGTTAATTAATTTCTAAACATCACAAATATTTTATAATCACATTACGTTACTTGTAAATCAACTACGATATGTACGGATAAAACACGTTCTTTCTAAATCGATCTGTCTCTCCATCGGCAATAACACTTTCCAAAATCAACCATTTTATTTGAAAACTGAAATTAGCATTTTCTAATTGACCAGTTTAACCAATATGTCACTTTCTCAAATGATAAATATCTCGTTAAATTAGGCAATCCTTTCTTATACTAGTCACCCTATTTTATAGGTTGATCATCGTCTAAATAAAGCTGTCTTCATAAAATAATTCATTTTGCAGCATTTTTAAAAATTATTCATCCAGTATCATATCTATCCAGTCTATTTTAACATTCATTAGCATTTACGAACGCCAACCAGCAATTTCTTGAAGTAGTTAGCCTATTTGTTGAATTGATCATCATTGTCATTGTTACGTAGGCCGTAGTGGCTAGCGATGCCTTTAAATTTGATAATAAAAATTTAGAAGTAACCAAAAGGAAAGGAACAACCAGAGGTAACGTGAATAATATTTGAGTGAATTCCGAGCGGTAAGAATGCACTCAATGGTGGGTTCGCTGCTCGTTTAAGGTGTTGAAACACGCCTTGCTATTCCAACGTGGATAGATATTCCCTGAAATGTTTAAGGATGGGTAATAGATATTTAAGACGCGAGTAAAATGTGAATTTGCGATATATTGTTACAAATGATTTGGTAGTTTTCAATTAATTGTTGTTGTGTACAGTGTTTCAGTTATGAGAAATACTGGAATAAAAATCGTGAAATAGGAGTACAAAACCTGACTGTATGTGAGCTTAAGGCGAAAAAAAATTTGGTGGAACAGAAAATTATCTAGTATATGCGCTATTCGGAAAGACTAGCCTATGCAGCTCAATTTTGCCCGGTAACCGATCCAGCTTGTTCCCTAGGGTATGTAATAACGAATCCGTACCTAGGCCAGATTGCGAATATTATGCCAGTTTTCAAACTCAAAACCAGCGTCAACTTTCCATATAGAGCATATTAACAATAAATCATCACAAATAATCACAATAAAAGCCTAATAACAAACATATATATATAGTCTTAGAATACTATTAATACGTTCAAAGTACCTCGGAATTCCTGGCATGGATTCACCAAGTAGTACTCGATAAAGAATCACCTAAAGTTTTATTAATTATTAAATTATAAAAGACTAGTGAAAACATTATAGGAAATTTTGAAAATACAATTAAAATGATAGAGGAATTCACAGTACTCCTGTACTTGGCACAGTATTTTACATGTAAGTGTTTTTTTGGGGGATATCACAAGTTGTAGAAGCTCTAAGCATTCAAATCTATATTGTTACAGACATAAAATGGAAATACATTGTGATGTCGCTAATTAGAAAAATATATTGTGTTGTTGAAAATGTTTAAAGGCATATAAATTTAATTTATAATTCCATTTTTTTAAATGCATAAAAATATATGCAAATTTTAAAAGAAAATGTAATCTTGAATGCATATAAGCATCATTAATGGTGTCCTGCTTATTGACGCCGTGTGGTAAACGTAAGAGAGGAGAGTGTGCTGGATTCTTTACGTACCACAGGCCGTGCGAACAACAGAGAGAATACTATTATGTGAGCAAAATACCAAATCGTCGTTCGTTTTGTTCTTTTCTGTACACCCAGGAGAGTACCACGATTGACACCTAGATGCAGGAAACTACGGAGAGTAACACCTGGAAATCCTATATCTCTAAAAACTGTTACCTGAAATACGAAGAACTATGTGGAAGCACACACACATGCGCGCGCGCTCCACGTGAATGGCTGTTATACTTTTCTTGTGAGCTAAAGACTTAATAATTCTATATTATTTTGAAGGCAGCCTTATATTAACTCGGAATTCAGTGTGAACGGTAGTTTCATGTACAAAATGTATTTAATTGTGTTGTGTATTCGTAAATTACCAACTCCATCCAGAGTACACATAGGTAAAGAAGGCAAAGCAGCCATCGCCATCCGTCGTGTGAAAAAGTGGATGGACGTGCAACGACGACAACAACGACGGAACGAAAATAAAATTATCTCGCGCGCTATCTCAATACGGCCTGATCTCGTACATCAGTCTCATTGATTTTGATGGCAATTAATTCAGAACCCACGATTCCTATAGTGGATGTATCAATAACTTTTACTCGCATACAGCCGTTCATAAGATATTTGAGTCGAAATACGGGTGTAAGAGATACTTCGAGTAAACGGTCTTGGCGGGCCGTGCCATGTGCGGCGGGTTGCCTGTACTTGGCGCGAGACTTGACTGAAATGAGTCTCTTGACTCGAGAATACTGCGAAGACACTTGGTTTTGTGCAGTTAAGTGAGGAGAGTATCTTCTGACGTCTCTAGAGGCCATTGATTAAATCTCTTTGGAGATTTTAAAGGTTAGGATTCATATGAGCCTCTCAGCAGCCTAGGAATAAACCAAACGAAATTTTTGGGATCATGAAAAAACTCTGCTACAGCCCGGATCTGTTAGAGCTGCTAGATCCCTGGAGTTCCCGGTTCGAACCCGGGCTGTGACAGAGTTTTTTCATGATGAGGTATGCTAAGTCTAATGACTTAGTGACGTCTAGTGACCAGTTAAATCAATCTCTTTGGAGATTAGATTATAGGCTAGGACTCCGCTAGGAGCCATTCAGCAGCCCAGGAAATAGTTAATCGAACGAATTTTAATAATTATGGATCGTGAAAAAATTCTGCCACAGCCCGGAT
>JARQTD010000856.1:0-20341 GCA_030142515.1 Cephus sareptanus | reverse complement strand
GGCAACGATCCCAAAAATATCCAAGCCCTAACCTCTCGACCGAACTCCTTCGTTATCGAGACGTTACGGCACAACACATCTGATGTTAAAACAGGAGACAACGAAATATGGTACAAAATTAAGTGAAATTAGAAGAGAAGCAATAGAAATAGGAAATCACGAAAGGGCAAAGACGTTTTATGAAACCTATGCTTTATACGCTTTAGCTACATTAGTTGCATTATACCTTATGAATAAATTTAAGATTTTTTATCTTCTGAAATGTTTGATATCTGGAAAATGAGTCCTTGCGTTTGAACGTACAAGAACTGTCTTTTCAGATACGGAAGTCATGCTAGAAATCGGAATTCTTGTGCGACTGAGGTTCACACGAGACCTATAGCTTATACCGATCCTCATTCGACATACCTAATTTAAATGTATCTCCAATTGTTCCGAGAAGATATATAAGTTCCGTTTGTGAACAAAAGAGAAGAATGCAGACGTCTAATCTCCGGATATGAGAATTCGACGACGATGTCTGAAACACCCGTTAATTTGTAAAAATCCTTATTGCAACTTCGTAAAAGAGGAGTTTTATCTAACGGTGGAGGTTTTATGCCCCTACCTTACTCCGATATTCTTGTTTGGTCTACCTTTGTTAGACATAGTAATAATAAGAGTTACCGCATGACACCTCGGCGCAGTTCTAGATCCATAGTCATCAAAAGTATATCTCGGCGTAAGAATACCTTTTTGGAAACTGCTCTGCGAGCAGCGCATCTAAAAGCAGTCGTCATAGTCCCTACGTAAGGTGAACATCGTTGTGAAACAAGTAGAATTACAATACAGAATTACTCATAGTAATTTGCATTATCAAAGAAGTGTCGAAGATTATTTATCACACCTTACGGCATAACAATATATTGTGACGTGATTTTTCGATTCACGGTCACAAGACGACTCCGGCTACCGATACAGATAACGTTCTCGACTTCTGGTTCCTTTCGGTTCACCACCCTGCTCAGAAGCTACGCTGTCGGGTTAATTCGTATAGTTACGCCAATGCTCTCGGAAGATTTCGTTATGGTTCAGTTGAGGTCGAGGTGCTCGAGGTGCGTGACCTGACGGGTATGTCCTTATGAATTCGCGTGGCACTCAACGTGTTAAGTCAATCGTCGTTGTCGCATAACGTAAACATAACGTTGTCGCATAGTAGTAAACCGCTGGTACTTTGGCGAAAGACTCGCCACAACTTTTTTGCAATAACGATATGGTATACGTTCCACACTGGTGGTTCGTTAGTAACTGAAGTCTGTATAGAGGAATATGCTTAATATTTTATTCCCCCCGCCCGACACCGCAACCTATGATTGACAAGGTATGGGGAGATTGAGGTGGGGGAAACAAAAAAAAAATGAAAAATAGGTTTTTTAAATATATTGTAACATTATGCTCTTATACCCCTCTATCTTTGATCCTTTTTTCTTCTTAATCATCCATTCTCGATGATGCATACATCAAGAGCCCCACATAAGAGTGCATAGCACATTGTGATGTGCTGTGATGTGATTTTTCGATTCACGGTCACAAGGCGACTCCAGCTGCCGATACATATAACGTTCTCGATTTCTGGTTCCCTTCGGGTCGCCACCCTAGTCAGAAGCTACGCTCTTGGGTTGATTCATATAGTTACGCCAATGCTGTCGGAAGATTTCCTTATGGTTTAGTTGAGGTAGAGGTGCTCGAATCTGCCGTGGGGAGATAGTCTCGACGTACCGAGTTGCCCGACAGAAGAAAGTATCCGACGGAGACGTCTCCACGGACCGGCAGAAGCCCGAGTGAAACACTGGCGCCCCGCTGGAGATGGGCAAAGGGCTGTAGAGCGGGCGAAGATAGTTGTGATACGGTTAAGGGCAGGAGAGGAACCTCTTGCCCGAGTTAAAGATACGGTGCCCAGCTGTCGCCCCATGCCCTGGGGAAGCGCCCGTGGAGGATCTCCAAAAGTGTTACATACCGATCCGCTAAGGAACACTCTCGATTTGATTTAAAGGGACGACTCGAGGGAAATAGAAGAGCTATCGGCTATAAGGATCTCGACCAATCAGAATGATTAGTTCGCGAATTTCGTTATTGTCAAAGCAGTCCGACTCGGGGCATTGACCAAGGTGTCACGAACTGGCTCGCGCTCCCGTGCTATCTGTTGATAGTTTTTCTGACCCTGTTTCGATATGGTATAGCAAGTTGTCGTTCGTATAATTCTCGCGTTGCTCTCGCGATATCCATGAAGTTCTATGGATTTTCTATGAGTGTTCCGGAAGTGTAGTGCCGTGCTCACCCGAGTGTCCTCTGGATGCAGTTCTCGGTCTTCACGGATTAGCTGTACCAGCCCCGGTGAAGACTCCCTATTTATTAATTGGTGAAGGAATTTCGATTTGATAGTTCAGATTGGTTCTGTTACGTTCTCGATTCGTCGCTTTCTGTCTCTCGCACTATTTGCCTGATTATTACTCCGACCCTTTCTACCTCAACCTAGCATCCTGAGCGGTAGGCCGTGTATTTCCGTAACCATCCACTCCCGTTCATGCATCCAGTTGCGTTTGCTGATTTTACGCGACCTCAAAGTTCAGCACCTACGGTTGTGTTTCTCGATTTCACGCGTCCCCAAAAATCGAGAGAATCCGTGAAGTTATCGCATTATCTGATAAATTCCGTCAGACCTCTCGTTTTGGTGGAGTTGGGCCTATTCCACCCCAACTCCCAATTCATACCGGCTCATCAATTCCCGGTGAAACAAGAATTGGCTGGCGCCAGCCTGGTTTGCGGATGCATGAGCGAAGGGTGGACGGCCGAAAGTAACGTAGGTTGGTTTTCGAAGATAGTTCGTTCTCGGATTTTTCGGTGTCGGTGTCGAGTTGAAAAAGAAGACGTTACAATATTGATATTGATTGATTGAATTTAATCTTGGGAATCGATTCATGACCATACTACTTCAATATTGAAGTTCAATTCAAAATGTGCCCTACAAAAATGGCATGGTTCAGAGGGGGATACATTAGTAAATTATTTCCTGTGGTCCAGCATCATAAATGGTGATGCTGTGGAGGATGGACCAGTTTTTTTAAAATGGAATCATAAAATTTGGTTTTACCAAAAAATTCTTTGTTCAAAAATGTACAACGTTCTTAGGAAATTTTTTTTTATGAAGTCAACAGTTAATGAGGTAATCAGTTACAGCACGATAATTATCAAATTTGATAATCAACTTGTAGTTGACTGGTGATTACTAAATTAAATTCTACAGAACACAAGGAGGTCTTTCGCGCCCCATGTGCGTGTGTGTATGCATGTGTGCGTCCGTGCGCGCCTGTGTGTGTGTGTGTGTGTGTGGGGGGGGGGGGGGGTAAAGTGGTGATTCCCAGTTGCGCACAAACCCAATTGGACACAAATGTGAATTGATGCCTCTTGAGCGATATTCCATCAGTAATTCAACGATATTGTAAGTTATCCTTATCTAACGGAGTCTATTCAAACATTTAATGCTGTCGCCGACGATATACTTATCCACTAACCTACCCCGTCTTCGAAATTTGAACATTTACTAAACCTTACCTAACTAAAACTAGCGTAAACTAATGTTGAACCACATACAATATACTATAATAAGACATCGTTCGTACCTAATTCTGTTCCAACTATTTAAAAGTGTACAGAATTTGGAGTAAAAAGTCATTTGTGTCTAATTGGTCTGTGCGTCAGTGGGTCCTCCTGGGGGTAAAGTACGCATTAACTTATCACCATTTATGATACTGGACCACAGGAAATAATTTCTTCGTCTATCCCCCTCTGAACCATACAACTTTTGTAGGACACATTTTTGAATTGAACTATTAAGTTGACTGAAAACTTAATGCGTACTTCAACATTATTTACAGTTTCTTCACAGTATTCCGTAACAATTTCAAATGGGTGATTACACTCCTTCCAATGTCGTTGATATTATTATCGTCTTAGAAGAGTGTCGCGGGAATTACTGACAAGCAGCTGAATTGTATGGCGATCGATATGGTCACCTCCGACATCGATTTCCAAATGATAGGACTGGCTATCGCAAAAGTGGAACGCAGGGTTCGACAAGGACACTTACAGCGCCAAAGAATTGTTCGAAATTAAAATTTCGAAGTCAAGGGTTGCGCAGTTGCCATAAATATTGCTGTTTTGACAACGTTTGCTATGAATCCTCATCTTAGTGTCCCAAAAATTCAAAATTATTTGAGGGTATCAAAGAGCACAGCGCAAAGAATCTTGAAAACGTCGCGATTTCAAACCCTACCGGATTTCCTTGCACCAAAAACTCACCGATCAACACCATGTGCGTCGCGTTGCATTTTGCAAGATGAGGAACTTGACAAATCAGGCGAAACCCGCACTTTTCCCGCTATCTTCTGATGAGTTACGAGACTATATTCTAGAACTATGGCCACCTCGAACGCTGGAACTCTTGGTATTGGTCTGTCGATAACCCACATTGGATAAGACAGAGTGATCAGTAACGTCGGTGGATATTGAATGTTTCGTGTGGGATCGTCAACGAATATCTCGTAGGGTCACATTCTTTTAGGGAAGGGTGACCGGGACAAGATGTCTCGACTTTTTGCAAAACGCATTGCCAGAGCTTTTGTAAGAAGTTGACTTAGACACATGAACACGAATGTGGTTCGAAAAAGATGAGGCACCTCCACATTATCACAGAATTGTGAGGAATTATCTGCAGGCTACATATGATGATAATTTGATCCGTCAAAGAGATCCGGTCGAGTGGCCAGCACGATCACCGGATCTTACGTACCTGATTTTCTCCTGTGGGGATTCCTGAAACATATTATTTACCAGTAGCCTCCAACGACTAGGAATGATATGATGAGCAGAACTTCTAATGCGTGCAGACTAATTCCAAGGGAAATCCTTTTGAAAACGGCGCTGAGCTTCAAAAAGTGTGTTAGAGTATATCTTGCTCTTGATGGTGGTATTTTTGAAAATCTTTAACCACCTTCCCCCTGCCCTGACACACTCTCACACACATTACAGAGACGGTTTGAAGTCAGAAAATATTACGAAAATGACGAGCCGCGGAGGCCAGTGTTGCCAATCCGAAATATCGAAATCCTGCTAGGTGGGGGATCATATCACACCAAAACCCGCTAAACTTATCAGCGTCATTTCTCACCAATGTCCACTGAATATGTACACTTTCTCACCAAAACAGAGCCAACCGTCACATCAACTCAAACCCCTTGTTCACAGGCACGCATTTTGCCGTAACGAAACGCATTTATGTCAACCATAGTGTAAATATCATAGATATACAAATATAGGAATGGAGCTTAACGCTGCTCGGTGGAAGCCGATTAGATCGGGATGTCGAGGTAAACTGTACCTACTTTTGGTTGGTTACTATTTGGAGCAAGCGCAGTGATGTAAACGTGCCACGTAAGATCTGTTCGTTTCTTTATGAGCATACGTCAAATTTATTTTTACGGAGGTTTGTTTTAAGACGCAGTTTTTTTCTGACTTTAAAGTCACGGTTACACTATAAAATGTGACAAACACATTTGATAACAGTGAAAAAAGCAGAACCAATCAAATTGAGGAACAGTTAGCCTCAATTTGATTAGCTATGCGGCGAACTCGCCCCCCTCATTTTGGCATCACGCCCCTCGTCCAAAGCCCCAGTTCATGCTCCGTCCCTATATTCCTTTGTCTATGGTAAATACATAACGATAACGGCGGTTCGAATTTCGATCTTCGAGCAGCCGGTCGAACATTGAAAACAAACATTCTGTTATCGACTTACGACTATCTTCGCATGCGTTGTGTTGTTCAACCGCTGGTTCGACTACTCTACCATCCAGAGTGCTTACAGACCGTACATTGATTCGAGTAGTTCTTGGTTCTTCCATTATTCCTCTCGTATAAATTTATCTTTCCATTTTGAAGCATTTTCCTTCAAAATGGGCAAAGACCCAAAACATAAACGATATACCCAAAAATTTAGAAAAGTTTGGCTCACGGATATACACTTGAAAGGATCGCTCAGGTAAGTATGGACGGGAGGGACCCAGATGCCCACAGAAGCAGATGCGCACGGACCGTTTGCCCACGGACCACTTGCACACGGGTTGAAATATACCTTGGCCCAGATGCCCACGGCCCACTTGCGCACGGATCTCGTAACATTCACGGACCCAGTTGCCCACGGGCCACTTGCGCACGGATTTAAATTTTCGTTGATCCAGATGCCCACGGCCCACTTGCGCACGGATCTCGTAACATTCACGGACCCAGTTGCCTACGGCCCACTTGCGCACGGACTAAAATCTACGTCGACCCAGATGCCCATACCTCTGTGAAGTTAGCACCCCATTTTCATAATTCGAATAGAACTTTTAGAGTTCTGGTAGCACCCGAAAGAGTTCTAGAGTTCCTGATAGTTTTGAAAAATAGTTCCGTCGATTAAAGTACAAAAAAATCATTTTCAAAATATGTGGTGCCAACTTCACGGCGCACCCCATTTTTTAAAAAATATAATTTTTCTTTGAGTTCTGAGTAGTTTTCTAATAGTTCTAGAGTTCCTTATAGTTTTTATCAATAGTTCTGATCTATATCGCTGTCAAAAATGTATTTCAAAAAATTTTGCAGCACCCCATTTGTATAAAATTTTACATGTTCTGACTATTTCTGGTAGTTTCCCAAGAGTTCTAGAGTTCTCTGTAAGTTTCATTAAAGCAGCATATTGATAAACCATAAAAAAATCAATATCGAATTGATAAAAGATAAAATCAATTAATCGTATAAAATCTGACATTCCTACAATATACCAACTAGTATCATGGTGTAGGTATTCATTGTAGAGAACTCTTCCAGAACTATTCAGAACTCCCATCAGATCTCCTGGAACTCTCAATTTTTTTTTATCTTGCTAACCTACCCTACTTACTGCGGGGCATCTGAAAAGTCCCAGAACTCTTTCAATTTTAATTCTAGAGCTTTTGGTCATTAGGATTTCTGGTAGAACTCTTGTAGTGCTACCCAGAACTCCCATCAGAACTCCTGGAACTCTCAATTTTTTTTTATCTTGCTAACCTACTCTATTTACTGCGGGGCATCTGAAAAGTCCCAGAACTCTTTCAATTTTAATTCTAGAGCTTTTGGTTATTAGGATTTCTGGTAGAACTCTTGTAGTGCTACCCAGAACTCCCATCAGAACTCCTGGAACTCTCAATTTTTTTTTATCTTCCTAACTTACCCTACTTACTGCGCGGCATCTGAAAAGTCCCAGAACTCTTTCAATTCAATTGCATTGCATTTGCAAACATTTACGAAAATATCTGCTACACTAGAAATATAAAATATGTAACAGTGCAAAAGAATGTATATACTTTGTAACAAAAAATTAATACACAGCCTCATGTGGCTTGTTGATGACTTCTTTATGTTAGATCTGTCATAAATCATACTGAACTCATGGACCAACTGGGGTTTCTAAAATGTCGAAAAGTTGTCGGAGTTTTTAGGAAAGTTTCTGAGTAGTCTTCAATTGTTTTTAAATAAATAACGCCGTCAGTATAAATGCCAATTTTTTCTTGTAACATAATATTATCTGTTTCATTCATCATTCATATTAAAATAGGCTGATGGAAAACATTAGACTTATTCGCAGTACTAAATATCATATAATAACAATAAAACTAAGTGCATATTGCTCGTATGATTGTAATATCTTTGTGAGCTAAATTTTGTTAAGTATAGTACCATCAGGCATGTTCCCGTATACATACAATGTATTTTTAACTTGGGACCAAACTACGTTAAAACGACAAGAGTGGGGACGTGGCGTACTGGGGCGCCCCCACCATTGGCTCCCACCAGCGGCACTCCGTAGTGCAGGGCATATCTACGTATGCGCAGTGGCAGAAACGAGCGAATAGGGACAGTACATTGACGATTGCGTTCAGCGAAGAAGTGGTCTAGCATTAGAGAGCATAGCACAAGACCGTACTGTACATAATACGAACGTAGTTTTAGATCCCAGTCTATTATTATTGGGGCGTTGTATTTACTATAATAGCGAATGATATAAATTTTATTTTGGATAGAGTAGAAAGTGTTGCAAACGGTACTTGCAATTTCCTTTTCACAATTTAAAAATGTATGACAAAGAATTTCTTTTGAGCTTGTTGGTAAATGAGGCTTATAAAACCGTCGATTCCATTGGAAAGGTTTTACCTCCTTCTCATTCCGTGTTTACGGCACTATCTCAGAAAATGACAGAACATGGTTCTTCCATAACGTCAAAGCATTTACATACGATAGTAAATAAAAATAGAAATGGGGCATACGATGTTATTATAAAAACTTTTAACATTTGCAAATCGGACGAATTTGACATATCACAAAACAAGTCAATAGAGACGATTACATATGGTGAAAAATCGAGATGTTACTCAAAAGATTTTCGCCTTGTGATTTCACCTGAACAATGGGCTGCAATGAAGCCAGAGAAAATGAATTATTGTGGTCGTAGGTATGTCACGTTAAAATCCGGAAAATGGTCTGACATTGTTGCAGACAAAATATGGGATCAAATACAATGCGAATGCTGCTTCTCATTCAAATATGGCAAGGTGTATGTAAGCACTGAAGCAAAGTGTTACGTAAAATTCATAGGCCGATGCAAAGAGTGCGATGCCACGCTGCATGGCATGTTGTATCAGAAACCCAGTAAGAAACGAGATGTAATATTTGAATGTACCATAGCAGGATTATGTGCTGATGTTGTACACAAACGAAAAAGGCAATTGAAAGGTTACTTGCGTCAGGATGTAGCCAGTGCATTGATAGATGGTCGAAAGGAAGCAATTGATTGGCGAACAGAAGAAGCAAAACGTTTGATGAAATTCGGCGATAAAGAGCCTTCGACTCTGTATGATTGTACAGTGTTAAGAAAAGCCAAACAGCAAGAATTGGAAAACCGCTTACAGTTAGATAATACCGATCCTGTGTCAAACTTGCAGGTTGCAAAATACAACCAATGTATACATGCGATACATGCAATAGGAGCGGATCCATTTTTCTGTATTTACTGGTCTAAGGAACAGTGTCTTTTATATAGATTAAGGAATGAAAATTCAAATAGATGCATGATCATTGACGCTACTGGTGGTATTGCAAAAAAATTAAAACTTCCAAATGGGGAAAAAACTTCTCATATCTTTTTATATCAATGTATGTCGCTTACTAAGACAGATAGTGTTCCTGTATTTCAAATGGTTTCCACGAAACAAGATGCTGCTATGATAACGTATTTTCTGTTAGAAATTAGAAGAAGTGGAGCACCTGTACCGCAAATGGTGATCAGCGATTTCGGGAGGGCTATTTTAATTGCAGTAGCACGTGCTTTTGCAGACTGCGGCGACTTGCGTCATTACTTGCAAATGTGTTACAACGTGCTTTTTTCTGGTAACACATCCGCATTACCACGTTGCTATATTAGATTAGATGTTAGTCATATAATTGCTATGATAGCGAGGTGGGAATGTTTGAGAAATAAGCCGCTTAAAGTTAGACAATTTTATTTAAGATGTCTCGCACATGCATATAAAATCAGATATATTGATCAGTTAGAAAAATTATTGGAGTCAATTTTAATAACTGCTCTAAATGAAGAAATCGGTCGAGGAGAAAATAATGAACCACTGCCGTCGGAATTATCACTAAGATATGCAAATCAGACGATCAAAGGGACTCTTATCGAAGATTCTTGTGAGGAAAATGATTATAAACAGGCTGATGAACATATCGATGCTCCAACATCTTGGGCAGAATGGAGTAACAATGTTTATCATAGAGCACAAACGGAAGTTGCAGCATCCAAAAACGGTGATGTGATAAATGCATTTTACAATCCTGCTGCTGCTGCAAAGATAACGAATTTAATGGCATACTTGCCGCTTTGGACAGGGATTATGAGATCTTTCTTTAACATCGGCAACGAAATTGCTACTTCGTCTTCTGTAGAAGCAGAATTTTCTAATTTAAAATGTTGTACATTTAAAGGAAGTCTTCCCATGAGAGTTGACAAATTCGTTATACGACATTTGGATTATGTCGATGGTAAGCTTAGACTTGCACATGCTAAATTACAGGAAAGCAATAAAATTATGGAAATGGGCTATAACGAAGAAGACAAAAATAGCGATTATTCTTCAATCGAAAATTGGCGTAATAAACAAATTGAATCAAATTCTAACAAATATTTCGAGCTAACGAATGATAAATCTGTTCATGCACAGAAAACACAAAAAAGCAATAAGGTAATAGAAATAGTCCGCGAGGAAGAGCAAAAAAATAGCGATGAACTAAATGACGCTAAGCGTAAAACTGTTCATGCATCACAAAAAGTAACTTACCTCAGCGACTGTCCGGACTGGGAATTTGTCCAAACGACCAATGTAGTTAGCATTCCACTAATTAAAAATGGTAGTATATGCAATCCAGTGTGTATTGGAAAGAAGCACATGATCATTCGTGAAACGTGCGCATTCGATTCCCTCGTCCATACCATTGCTCATTCATTAGCAATGTATCAGAGTTACGCATCATTGTTAGAGACGAGTAACAATGATATCATTGACTTTGCCAAAGGAATCTTGACAAGAGGGAAAGTTAGACAAGAAGATTATATCAAACGAGCTAAAATTCTGTGCGATGTTTCTATTTTCGAAATATCGTCTTACACTCGACAATTCAACACGCTTAATGGAAATTGCAATGTTGTGCATCTAGCAGAACATTTATTTCACGAGATTCCAAGTTACGAAAGAATACAAAATTGCAATATGTGCCAAAACATTATTAGTAGACCATCAATCACATTAAATATCAATGTGGATTTGATTATACAGCATGGGATGGAACACCTTCAAGAGTCGATTGACGACATAATCTGTTCGACAAATGCTACATGCGGCAAATGCAATAGTTTTTGTGAAGTGACTGACTTATAAGTACGGACCTCATTTAATTATCGATACCAGTGTTATGACAGATAGCAACTATACCAAACTATCTCAATCTAATCCACGATCGCATACATTAGATTCAATTCCAAAATGCTTGATGATAGATGGTCAAGCATATGGATTAGCAGGCGTCATTGATTATATACAATTCGCAGCTTATAATGGTCATTATGTAGCATTTCTATATGCTGGTTTAACCTGGTACAAGTACGACGACTTGGTTAACCCTTTCGCTACGGACAGATTCTACGGCGCACTACTCCCGCGGTACAGGCCATTGCGACACGGGTGTGCACTTGCGGAAGAACTGAAATCGTCCGTTGTACGTTCAATACGATTTCAAACGAGTGAATAAAACTCAAGCAAGTGTACTGTCGAAACGTTACTGCTCGTACGTAGTGAACGCCAGGCGTTGGGTGACTATAGTCACCGCTCGTACGTAGCGAGCGCCAGGCGTTGGGTGACTATAGTCACCGCTCGTACGTAGCGAGCGTCAGGCGTTGGGTGACTATAGCCACCGCTCGTAGCGAAAGGGTTAAGAAACGGAGTTTGGTTCGGCCCGAACAAGAAATTACTCCCCACTGTATAATATATGTAAAAGAATAAGTAAGAATCAAGGACACATCGAACCTCATTAAAAATAAAACAACAAATTAAATAGAAAAAAATGAAAATAATAATAAAAATTATTAAAACGGAAAAAAGCATAAAAAACTTTAAAATAAAAAATTTTTTTTTAAAATTTTAAAAATAACTTCCTCGACGTATTTTCACCGTAACGAAGGCGTACAAGTTTCGCCGGGTGAGGAAGCTCGTATATTCCAATGCCGCTGCGAACTGAACTAATGACAAAACTTAAATATTGAATAAAACAACAGCAAATTTAATGGAAAGTCTAAGGGTCATCCTTAGTAGAGAGAACCAGCGGAGGAATTAGACAAAGAAAGATACAACCATGATTAATAACATAAGATGTTCAGACAGCAAATAACAACTTTACGATGTAAATAGGATAGTGTACGTGCGGCTACTCTAAATTATCAGAAGCATCTCATATCTTAAGAGATACTAAAATTCGATAGTTTAAAAAAGTTCTACCAGAAATCCTAATGACAAAAAACTCCAGAATTAAAATTGAAAGAGTTCTGGGACTTTTCAGATGCCCCGCAGTAAGTAGGGTAAGTTAGGAAGATAAAAAAAAATCTTCGTTGACCCAGATGCTCACGGCCCACTTGCGCAAAGATTGAAATCCTCGTCGAGCCCACTTACGCACAGATTTCTACCCCGTATCGTCGTATATCAATATAGCATGGACCATTAAAGTAAATTAGGTTAGGTTAGGTTAGGGTGGAATGTTTAAACCTCGGAGACTGGGTAGGTTAGTGGACAAGTATATCGTCGACTGAAGAGAGCATTAAATGTTTCAAAAGGTTCCGTCAAATAATGATAACTTATAATATTCTTAAATTACTGATGGAATATCGTTCAGGAGGCAGAAATTCGCTTTTGTGTTCATTTGAGTTTATGCGCAACTGGGCATCCCCCGATTTCAATCTGTGCGCAAGTGGGCCGTGGGCATCTGGGTCAACGAAAATTTCAATCCGTGCGCAAGTGGTCCGTGGGCAAGCGGTCCGTGAGCAAGTGGGCCGTGGGCAAACGGTCCGTGCGCATCTGGTTCTGTGGGCATGTGGTCTGTGCACATCTGGACACCACTCTGTATGAACTATATAATTGACACGATTCTATAAAGTCTGTCATGAAGAAAATATTATTGCCACATTCAGGTTTCATATTTAATAACAAAAATTATATGATGAAATAGGTAGCAAGCAACAATAGGAAGGCTCACTGCAAGTTTTGCAAATTCGAATTATCGGCAAAATACGTGGATTTGATTAATCACAGCAAAACAAAAAAAACATACCAAAGTTGTAGAGTCATTCCCTTCGCAACGACAAGAAAAGATGTTTTTTCGAGAAAAATCACCGAGCTCATCAGTTGCCGAGGGGTCTATGGAACTTTTTCTCTACGCTCATAGCGCAACTGTTTCGTGCGATCATTTGGGAGAAATGTGCAAGCACAATTTCAAAGATAGTGAGGCAGCAAAGAACATCAGAATGTATAAAACGAAATGAAGTGAAGTAATAAAAAATGTACTCGGTCCTCACTTCGTCAATGAGCTACTCAGCGATATTGGGAACAGAAAATACAGCCTCCAACTGGACGAGTCAAACGATGTGTCTGTGAACAAACTATTGGGTATCGGTATAATTTATCATAGCGACAAACAGGACAAATTGATTTCGACTCTTCTAGCACTAAAGAAGCTGGAATCGTGCAATGCCGAGGGTATCATCAACGTTCTCAAGAAGACGCTCGAGAAGATGAGATTGGACTTGCAAAACTTGATGGCCACTGGAACTGACAATGCTTCGGTTACGGTCGGTATAAATAACGGCGTTTATATAACTAAAAGCAGAAGTTCCGTCGCTGATTTTGAACAGGTGTCTCTACCATTCGTTGCAACTCGCCGTATCGCATGCGTTGACCGAAACTCTTCCGCGAAATCTGGAGTTTTTGATTTATGAGACCTATAATTGGTTTTCGAAATCCGCTGCACGTCAAATAAAGTATACTCAGCTTTACGAGACAATCAACTGTGAGGAACGCTCTTTTCAAATACTGCAGGTTTCTGACACGTGATGATTTTGCATAGACGCGGCTGTAGATAGAACATTGCACCGGTGGCTCGAGTTACAAGCTCATTTCAATATGCCGAGACTCTCCGAGAAATGTTACACGGCGGAGATTTTATACAACATGTTGTGACGTGGCACTTTATGCACGTCACAAAAGAGATAGGAAATAGGCGAAAAATAAAGCTACACCGTGAGATCTGCAAGGCAACCTAACATTTGCGTCGAGCGTGGACTGAATTTAGAATTAATAATGTGTATTAATTCCCTTCGGGATTTATATTTTGTATTTCACAAGGGATGGTCGGTCCCGTAAGGAAACCGCCACGGAAATCAAGAAGCTATGAGGCCCGTTATACACCAGAGACGGCCCTGACTATGGCAGAGGGGCCCAGCAAATGCGCCAGCGGCACTGACGTGACGTAGCCAATAGGAGGAGTCCCAGCAAAACCGTAGAGCACCACTGAAGCACCACCGCCTACGCAGCAGGACGCCGCGAGAAGATCAAGGATCTCGGATGCATCAGGGGGTCGTTGTATTGATGACCTGGAGCCGCGCAACGAGGGACAGAGTGTGGATGTGATTCCCGCCCCGTCAAAAGACACTGCAATCGCCCAGAAGAGGCGAAGAGGCTTGGATCTATTTTTCTAGGATCGAAGAAACAATTGAAGATCGCGGGCGAATTGGGCTACGTAGAAAATATAGCGCGAATTTGATTGGGCCCAAGGATAATATTCCTCCACGCCACTAGGGCACGTTAGCGGACGAGCGTCTGGGTAGCGTCACTTTCGGTGTAGACGACAAATTGTAAGGTGCGTGCCAATAGTGTTTTTGGAGTAAGAATGAGACTGAGAGAGCGATTCAGGGTGAGTGACACTACCGAGTTTTCATGATTTTGTAACTGATCGAAATTAACGGGACTATACAGGGTGTCTCAGAATTACTTTTGGACCGGAAAGTGGACGATGGCTGGAGGTGCCCTGAGTACCCTGCCGGAAACCGTTTGCCAAAATTCGCAATAGTTTTTAAATGAGAAGCATTTAAGTGAACCCAATCAGAACGAAGAATTTCCGCGGGTCATAGCAGCGTGGTGGGAAGTACACACACGGATACCAAAGATAGCTGCTTTGCAATAGCTTCCCACAAATTCCGCGCTTAGCAATTGTTTACCAACTGATTTCGGCATCGTGTTTATTCGTGACGGGATAGGCTGCACGTGCTTAGCGACACGCCAAAGATTCCTAGCGGGGAATTCACAGGTTCTGTGTATAGGTATCTTGACAGGAGGTCAAGTACCGTTATTGTTACAGCGTTCGAATTTGTAAATATTGTGACGAGTTGGACCCTAGGCCACTTGTCAGCTGAGTTAGTAAATATTGCTGTATCTACCCGTTGCGCGTGCATTACGTAACGCGCGTGTTGTGGCCGGAAACGTCCAGCATTCCAGGAGATAATTTTGTGTTTATCCTAGAGGATTCTGATCCGCCAAATCCTTTTCACTATTTTTATTGGCGTTGCATAAGGAATCGGTATTCCTCGTTAATTCAATTTTAAGGGCCCGTTGGTCCCTACTCAATTAATTGCTTTAAAATAGCCATCTCTTATATTCCTTAAAGAATTGTTGTTCAATTGTATTATTATTCACGCTTACTAAGTTGTTAAGGAATTGCTGTTCCCAGTCGCGTTTATTTTCCGGAACCGTTGTTCCGTCTATATTATTATTCTTCGTTTTATAAATTATTTTGGAACCGTTGTTACTTACCTTGTTCCGTTATTAATCATTTTTATTATATTATTCTTATACTCATTCTTATTATTCTTGTTTTTAATAAATCGGGTCTGTTTGTGGGTTCCGTGCTTTTAAACGAAACCTCCAGTCTATTTGATTTTACGAAGCCTCCCAGACCCAGGACCCCACCACATAAGAGCTGGCCAAGATATCCTCTGGAGACACCGGCGTAACTCTGATTATGCCTAGCGCCCAATAATTTAATATTTTAATAATTATTTCTAGCGGTGCCATTTATTTGTGCAAATTCATCGTCACAATGTATAGTGACGAAACAAACATACTGTACTTATTATTTCTGAGGCCGATTTTGTCTGAAATACAAGTCGTGAATAAAGCTTTTCAAAGCGAAAAAACGACCATATGAAAGTACTGAACGATCTCTCGATCGTCGTGCAAGGAATTTCAAGAAAACTTCTGTAACCATCTTGTAAGATAGATCCTCTGCTGAGTTCTATTGACAACTATCTGGATCCTGAGCCGTACTTAGGACACTCATTCGAGAAAAAAATTGAACATCTTAAGGAGGACGGCAAGATTAACGTTCACGCCGAGCAAGGGATCCGCGAACGATATAAATCATTCTTACTTGCGCTTTTCCAGTAATTGAAGCAACGTTTTTCCAAGAACAAACTGATTCTTTAAGAAATATCACTGCTGTCGGTGGACAATGTATTGAAGCCGGTAAAAAATCAATACAATCATTACTCAAGTACGGGGGGAAGGCACAAATCATCGATGCCATCAAGTTACAACTTTCAAAATTCAGTTCGATTAATTGGACGAACAAAACCAATACTATCGCATTTTGGAACGAGGTCAACAAAAACAGGGATACACCGGGAAGTAATCCGTTCGTCGAATTGACCACCTTTACGCTGTCGATGTTCATTCCGCCGTACTCGAATGCACAAGTTGAGCGGATCTTCAGTCAATTGAATTTCGTGAAAAATGAAATACGCAATAAGATGTCAATAAAAATGATTAACGCAATCCTAGCGATTCACTTCGAACCTAAAAGAAACGAGAAATGCTGCCACAACTACGTTTTGCCGCTAGAAGTTCTTCATAAAATGGGATCGAAAGAAGTCTACATAAAAAATCCGGCTGAGTTGAGCTCGCAAGCAGCTAGTGGAAACGACAATGATATAATTTATTTTTGTTTCGATGAATAACGGTATTTAAGTTTTGAAAGGGTATTATGAAACTTCGATTATCGAATAACTTTCATTTTATTTTGTTCCTTGTTAACATATCAGAGATTTTATAATATGGTAATGTTGAGTTTCTTTAATTTATTAAAAATGTGATGAGATTGATTATAAAATAAAATTAATAATTTCAAGTCGTGTTCTCAAGCCCTGAATATTTTTGTCGAACATCCCTTCCCTCCACCCCTCCTTCCTTATCCCCACTCCCCGTAGGGCACTGGCTCGAGGACTGTCATCGTGGACCCTCTACGAGGACAACAGCATCATGGAAGGAGTGAGAGTGGCTGCGTTGCCGAGGCAACGAAAGGCAGGGATGGCATGGGCAGAGAGGAAACAGCTGATCGAGACGCCCGTGGGCTGGATGCCCACCAGCCACCACCATCGCCACAGAGATGCAGCCCCGGTGCAGTCCGGTCACCCGGGTAGTAAAGAGGCCCATGTGACAGCGGTGGAGCCCTCTCCCTCCGAAACCGCGGATGCGCCCGGGAGGAATTTTGAAAGGCCTGGAGGCCGCGATGTTGACCGGTGCGCGACAGCCAGCCCGCGCACCGGCGAAGTCAGCGCCGTGCCACCCGCTCGCGAGGCCCTGGAAGGCCTGCTAGCGAAAAAGACCAATGCCCTGCCATGCCGGAACTGCCGACGAATGCCAGAGCGCGTAGCCCTCTCAGCCGAGCAGATCCACCAACCACCGAGGCCCTGGAGGCCCATGAACGGAAACAAAGAGGACCGGAAATCGGCAAGAAATCTTCACTTCGAACCAGGGTACCGAAAAGTGTGTTGCGATTTCGAGTGAGTGAGAGTATTGAGTAATCGAATTGGATATTGTTGCGGGTACGTTTTGATTGACTACGACTATTGCGTATGATTGAGTTTTCCCCTTGCCCTTTTTTCTACCCGTCCATTTCTACTTGCGCTTTTATATTGAGTATAGATCCTCCTTTTGGATTTAGCGAGACGTCCCCACGTGGACCGGCCTTATGCGTACCCCTTTCTTTTTGAGTTTCAGCCTGGCCTTCAGCCAACCGCGTGCGGGCAGTGGTATATTGCGTGCGTTCTAGTGCGGTATTTTGCGTCCCTTTCCGAAAACCCTCCGTACCCTTTTCCTCCCCCGCCCGTTTTTGAGTTCAGTTAGTAACCGCCAAGATATTTGTAAGTAGCCATTGTCGCGTTCGGGAACCTTCCTCCCTGAAACCCCTCCCCTCTTCCCGAGCTAGCCGTGCCTTTTCGAATTATAGTAAATATTCAAGGATCTTCTGAGGTCACTCGACGGTGCTACGCCGTATAAGTAGCTGGCGCCCAAGTTGTTGTGTTCGCATATTATTTCGTGCCGGTAAGCCCTCCTGTCCCTCCTGCCCCCTTGCCCATACATACCATACCCCTCCGTTCCCCGACTCCCCTTCCCACCAGCCCGTTTATAGGTCCCTTCCGACACCACGTGCTCCTGCGTGAGCCCCGCGGGTTACTGTTTTGATTTCGTGTCTGGTTTAGTTTTGCGTATTTCGAGTGACACCTTTTGTTAGTGTAGTATTTTCTGATTTCTGATATTTTATGTTTCTTTTGTACACCGGCATTTGCGTTATTAATTATATCTTGTTACTTATTCTACACTGTGTCCCCTTTCTTTGCGCGTTTCCATCCCTTTTAGTTATTGCGATAGCTAATTCGAGCCGACTCTGGGCGGACCTCATCTGCCCAGCACGTCACAAATCATATAATCCAGAAATAACACATTATTATATGACACATTAACGATATTAATCACTGTATTATATGTTAATATCGAACAATCAAGATATAAATAAAAGGATAAGCCTGAATCTTCTCGGATAACATTCAAGGAGATTCAAATTACGGAGTACGACTTGGTATATTGATTATTGGAAAAAGGTTAGTTGTCAATCAATATGCTAGTAATTTTCAGGAAGGGGAGTCATATTGACCAATCAGAAATAGTTTTACTACTATAAAAAGGAAATCAGAAGTCACATTCGATGATGTGGATAAAGAGATTAAGAGAACAACATCAGAGTTGTCGAGCATGTTAAATCGTACAACTGAAGTCAAAATCAAAATTCCAATTAGAGTCGTAAGTGAAGTCAAAACTGACATACTAACTATACCAAGAACCTCTAAAACTTATCCAGGATGCCAAAATCAAAGAATTCACAATTTACTCGAAACCTTCCTGAATAGAACTAAAGCCGTTGTATAGGGCCTCTATCCATCCTTACTATTTCCAAACACGTAGAACTGAAGCCGAATTTAGGGCCTTATCCTACCAGATCATTAATATAACATCGAAACTTCGATCAACATCTCATACATCATCAGGACTTGGATAAGACTGGTCATTCATCCCCAACGATCTAATTGAGATTCAATCACATACCAAAAGAAGTTCAAGTACATTAGGAATACAAGACCTGACTAAGTACAGACTTATGCCTAAACGAAGTGATAGGAAAGTTCAATTATGTAAATTGTTCAGATAATTAGATAAACCGTACACTCCAAAACAAACAAAATCAACGAGCCAGAAGGATCTAGACGCGACAAAATATTAGATTAACGAACAAGACAATTATATTCAATACTTACCGTGGAAATTGATTCCCATAGAGCTATCGAAACTATCAAAACATTTACCTACTGAAGAATAACTTAAAAATAGAATATTTCCTGATCCACGAAGACATATTTTGAGAAATTATTACAACTGCAAGTCATAAAACTCGATAGGCCTTGTATTAACACGTGGACGTGCTGATAAAGTAGACCGAACCAACGAATCATCACTTTTATTACAAATTCCATTTACGTCGCTTGATATTCCGGATCCAGCGATCGTAACAATATTGAGGTAGACGTTACGACGCATTTCGGTATGGGTTTGAGTTTCAATTAGTGTGCATTTCGGCATGGGTTAAGGTTCGAGTGCATTTAGCTGGCGTTTTGAGTTTGGATTTAAATTAAATTTCCCACTGAAACCGTCAAAAATGACTAGAAAATCCCCAAATTTCTAGCCAACCACTAAACTTATCATTTTACTCACCAAAAGTCTTTCAAAATCACAAAATTTGGCGGAAAACCGCCAAGTGGGCAATACTGGCGGAGAGCTTATCTTTGTGATGTCACTTGCCCCCCCCCCCCCCTACACACAAGAACGAACACGAGCGCGCACACACACATATAGGGCTTGAAAGATTTTACCTTCTTGTGCCTTGTAGAATTTAATTTAGTAACTTTGATTTAGTAATCACCAGTTAGCTACAACAAGATGACTATGACTATCAAATTTAACAAATGATTAACTGTTGACTTTATCAAAAAAGATTTCCTAAGAAAATAGTACATTTTTGAACAAAGCATTTTTAGTAAAAATAAAACTGTATGATTCCATTTTAAAAAATTGGCTCATTCTCCACAGCATCACCATTTATGATGCTAGACCACAGGAAATAATTTATTCAACTTAATGCATACTTTAAAATGTGACACCCTGTATATAATACAGGGTGTCCCAGAATTGCTTTTGGACCGGAAAGTGGGCGATGCCTGGAGGTGCCCTGAGTACCCTCCCGCAAA